>JAAKBH010000140.1:0-280620 GCA_019776075.1 Amaranthus palmeri
TCAAACTTTCATCACACTAATAAAAAATATTTTTCTTTTATCAATATGTAAATTCATAATTTAATTTAACTAGCATATTACATGACAAAAACTTTATACATAGACAAGCCTTTTGCCACGTAAGCAGGTATGAAGGTTTTGTATTGTAGTGTGCATTTATTTTTTTTTGGTCCAAAATTCGCTGCTTTATTATGATAATAATAATAATAATAATAATAATAATAATAATAATAATAATAATAATAATAATAATAATAATAATAATAATAATAATAATAATAATATTTTGATGTGCCCATTTTTGTTGAGATTGATGAGTGATGATAAAGAAGATATACAAGGATTGAAAAAGAATCATTCGGGTATTATATGCCTTATGGATTATGATCACTTTTATATATATGGAGTTAAATTTGCCCAGTTTTTAATTCTTTTTATAAGCAAAGTTTTCTATGAAAAAATATTTGATTAATTTTAAGAATTAGAGTAGAAACCCGGCCACCTAATTTTAATTTTATTGAAAATATACAAGGTTTGGTTGTTTTGTCACACATAATTATATATTCTAATAATTATTCGTCAAATAATATTATTCGAATCAATATCAGTTAGTCTTTTATATTAATTTACCATAATAAATGAAATTAAACCACTAAATAAATTTATATGTTACCCTTCATGGAAAATATTTTATGAAAGACTCTAATGGTTGGAAAAATTGTAGATATTCATGTTAATTATATTCTAATCCGTATAGTTTTATATAGCTAGTCCACAGAGTATATTTGAATTAATTTGTTTTATTTGCACCAAATAATTTCTTTATAGGAATAATTATAATTGCTATATTATAGTTTTGACATTATTATTGTTAATGTTGGAATAATGATATTGTCATATACTTTAATTATTTATTAAAATTATACTTTATTTTCTAATTAATGAACCTAACATGCAATAATTTGGAACCTTGAAGCTGGAGGGCATGTACTCAACCACAAAAAGGGGTTACCTTTTCATTTATATATATTTAATAAACATTAATTTAAATATAAAAATAAAAATAAAAATAAAAACTTAATTATACACCAAGTGCATCAAAAGAAATACTTTATTACATTATCTCATATGCATTCAAAAAATGGAAATAGTACTTTCACTAGTAATATATGGCTCAATAATGCAATACATTTTTGTGGTGCAAATCCTTTAAGCCTTCAAGTTCAATCATACATCAAGTCATCAACTCATTAAAGAGTCTAATTAAGGTGCTCCTATATGCAAAGGTTCATGTGTGGTTTTTGCCCTCTCTAGTTGTACTTAGCTAGAATAATGTCTATTTTCTTGAATAGCTAATTCATTTATTAAATTGAACTAGATGAAATTATATTAACTTGAGTTTTTTTTTAACATTAATGATGTATAAGTATGAAACAAACAATAATAATAATAATAATAATAATAATAATAATAATAATAATAATAATAATAATAATAATAATAATAATAATTATTATTATTATTATTATTATTATTATTATTATTATTATTTTTTTTTTTGGCAAAGTAAATTTTATAAAATGCCAGAAAAATAGCCGAAGCTTACAACGGTTCAAAACACTGAGGATTCTAGCCAGACAAAGCTCTAAGGGACATGCCCCTTATCATTCGCGCAGTCTAGAGAGACGCCTCCAAAAAAGTGAAGAAATCACTAGCCTATACAATAGCTGAAAAACTAATAATCGAAAATACATATGAGTCCATACAATAGACTGTGCAAAAACATAAATATTTCATAACATTGTTCAGAATTACGAGCATGATCCGCAATCAGTTGTGAAGCCAATAGAGCATATTCTTCAAAAACAGGATGCCATCCCAATGGAGTGCAACCTCAAAAGAAGTCTGGCCACCAGTACAACTTGATCAAACCAATGTATAGCAAGGTTTGAAGACCACTAGTAAATACCAGACCAAACTATATCTTCTTCATTTCGATATATGTTCATGGCAGTAGCTTAAATCAAACCAGCTGCATTAAACCTATCTAGCAAGCCACAAATTCTAAGCCATACACATTTTGCACACCACTTTTCCATAGAACATTGAACTAAATAAACCAAGTTATTGATATCCACCTTAGATACACAAAGCAGCATTAGAGCCCCTGGTATCGAATGGAATACCTTCGATTCATAGATAGGACATCAACATCAAGAAGCCACTCAATACCATCAAGAAGCCACTCATTACCAGCCTCGATTACACGCAGACCAGCAGCACAATGCCTCGACTACCGGTAAGCATATCTAAGACCTCCATCAAACCCTTTGATGGATGGCAGTGTGGTTGACGGAGCCCAAATCATGATGATTCGTCACAGAAGAGGTACAACCCGATGTGGGTTCCACAGTTACTCTGTTGCGAAGAGGAAAGGACTAGCAACTATTGTGCTAACCTCAAATACATAACTGCATACGCAGTTCATACGTGAGCCATTTCAATAATTCACCTAAAGAGGAACCATCAATTTCCAGCAATCGAAATTGTTGTCCTTTCCAGATAGACAATCCTCGAAGAGAGGTCGCATAACCCAGATTGTTGCATCAATAAGTCCTAAAACAGAACACTAATCGAGCAACAAGCTCCGCATTTCATCCGGGAATTGTAGGTACAACAAAGAAGAAAGGAATAGCAAGTTACTACGCTACCCTCTAAAATATAACTGCAGCTGCAGTTCATGAGAGGTAAGGACGATTAAGGGACTAGGGTTACCCAAATGATCCTTGGTACCAAATCGAACCGAGATTCGATTTCATCAACAGTTCACAAGACCAAACTAATATACTGGACTCGGGACCATTACAGCATACAGATAGGGCAAATACCTCGCCATTTCAGATCTGTATTCGCCATTCCAAACAGCAATTTCAAACGAACAGCGAACTGAGATTCGCCACTTCAATTAGATCTTGCATCTGGAATACCCGTACTTGCAGCATATATCATGGTCTGAGAAGCCATAAGACTTGCCGGAGAAGACGATCCTCCACTAAATGGGAGCAGATCTTCAAAAACGGCCCGAGACAATTTTAGGGTTTACATAACAACACTCGAATCGCTGATTTTGGGACCAAAAAGTTGGTCTTTCTGATCAGAAAGGGGACCCCAGCACGCCGGTGGACTCTACCTTCTCGGTGGTCGGCCCCGCCGCCTGTATGCCATGGCTGGGGCTGAGTTCACCCTACAGGGGAGGTTCCTAGAGAGAGGTTAGAGGGAGAGGCGGCTATTATTATTATTATTATTATTATTATTATTATTATTATTATTATTATTATTATTATTATTATTATTATTATTATTATTATTATTATTATTATTATTATTATTATTATTATTGTAAAGTTTCGACATAACTTGGTTCGAGACATGCTCGTTGACATCTGTTGCAAAACTGGTGTTTCCGTCCGTAAGGAAGCACCTTTAGGGTTTTTGTCGTCGGAGACGGGGAAAGATCTTAGGCGGCCCGTGGATCTTCTTCTGTTTAACTGGCTACATGGTAAAGATACTTGTGTGGACATGACCGAAGGTTCGCCTTTTGCCGGTACAAGGGTCTCCTCGATCATGGGTTCCAGGTGCTTCTTTAGCCAACGCCGCGAAAAGAAAGAGGAAGAAATACACGACAAAGTGTGAGGAGAACAGTTATATAAATTCATCCCATTTGCCTTTTCTACCTTTGGAGGGTTAGGTGAGGACGTGCTCGTTATGTTATCACGGATTGCATCATTTTCTTCGAGTAACTCAAGCACCATCAAGTCCAGGATATACATTTATCATAAACTAGCTTTTTGTATTCAAAAAGTTGTGGGCGCTCAGCTTGTTGCTCGGCTTCCTACCAACTTCTTGTAAAAGCTCAATTCTATGATATTAAATGCAGTTATTAAATATATATATATATATATATATATATATATATATATATATATATATATATATATATATATATATATATATATATATATATATATATATATATATATATATATATATATATATATATATATATATATATATATATAGACAAAATCTCAGGGAAGACCGTCTATCCTATAGACTATCAAAATGGGCCAGCCCATTTCCCATCCCATTAATTGATTTTTTAAATTTTAAAAAAACAAATTAAAAAATAGAAAAAAGAAATGATTTCCATAAATGATATACAGTTGGTTTATTTCTTCCTCTTTTTACTCATCTTCTCATTCATTTCCATGGAAGAAAAAAAAATTAATTTCCATGGAAGAAAGAAAGACAAGAATCTACGATTTCTCATCTTCTCATTAATGGATGATATACTTTTAGTATATCTTTCTAGATTTTTTTGTTTTTGTAATGGGTTTTAAACTTTTTTTAAGGGGTATTTTCAGATTTTAATGGGTTATTTAATGAGTATTTTCAGATTCTAGGATGAATTTACATTTGAAAGTTTACATTTTTTTTCTTAAGCTTCATCAATGGTGGTTTTTTAATATTTGCATAAGCTTCATCAATGGCAGTTGGAGATGAAGATGCTGCAAAAAATCGAATGAAAACGGAGCAATGAAGATGAAGATCTATATGACCGACAATTATATTTGGAATTATATATATTGTACTATATTTGGAATTATAATGTACTATATTTGAGACTATAACATATTATATATTTGGAACATTAAAGTAGTATATTTAGAACTATAATGTACTACATTTGAAACTGTAATGTAATATATTTGAAACTATAATCTAATGAGTTTGGAATTATAATGTATTATATTTGGAACTATATTGTATTATATTTGGAACCATAATATATTGAATTTGGGATTATAACAATATATTTGGGATTATAACATAATATATTTGTCGTTACAATATAATATATTTGTGGTTATAACATAGTATATTTGGGGTATAATAACTTATATTTGGGATTTCCAAAAAAAAAACTTATATTTGAGATTATAAAATAGTATATAATTTCAAATATAATACATTATATTTTCTATAAAAATGAGAAGAATGAATGTGTGAATTATCATTAGCAATTGGCAGTTAATGATGATGAATGGCGTTGGGAAGACAGTGAGGATACCATATTAGTCTATTAGCAATTATCAATTTATCATTAATGGCAGTTAATACATTTTTAGACAGTTATTACTTTTATTTCTTTTTCTTTTTAAATTTCCAAAAAAAAACAAATGAAAACTGCTGAAATTAGTTGGGCTGGCCACGAGGATACCGTCTTTGCTATAGACGGTCTCTCATGAGATCTTCTGATATATATATTATAATAATAATATAATTAAACTGAAATCTAAACCAGAACTAAATACTAAATCGAATTGAGCTTTACAATATAGAAAACTACAATGTTAATGAACCAACCAAAAGTTGAATTTAATTATGTGACATATAATATTTTTTAGTAATATAAGTTCTTCTAACTAACTCATACCAAAATTAACATCAACTTATTTTGACATATATTATATGGATAGCATATAATATATTAGGGAAATTCCATGTGGTAACATTGAGTTTTTGGGTTTTCCACGTGGTAACCAAAACTTTTAAAAAATCCACATGGTAACCCTGAGGTTTACCAAATTGTTTCACCATGACCTTTTAGCACATAAAATGTTAGCAAAACGTTAAGAAACATTTATTTCGAAACTTTAAGGCTGTTGTACGCCTATATATACGACTTACCATTTTAAATGCCATCAGTCTCAACCATTTTCCCCAAAATATAAACCCAAACTCTACCATCTTTAGATTTAGGGAAAAAATATGATTTGGATGAAAAATGGTAGATTTGAGGGTTATATTTTGGGGAAAAAGGTTCAAATTGATGGCATTTCGAATGTTGAGTGGCATAAATATGCATACGACAGCCATAAAGCTTCAAAATTAACGTTTGCTAACGTTTTTATGTGCAAAAAGGTCATGATGGAACATTTACCTAAACCTCAGGGTTACCGCGTGGATTTTTTAAAAGTTTTGGTTACCACGTGGAAAACTCAAAACATCAGGGTTACCACGTGGAATTTTCCAATATATTATTATGTGACATATAATATATTGATAGCATATCACAATGACATACTTCATGTTCTTTTAAATTTTCTTAGAATATACTCCATCCGTTTCCAAATGTTTTTCCAATTTACTTTTTGCACAATTTTCAAAGTAAACTTCAAGCTTTAATATCTCTAAATACACATTATAAAAAATTATAAAAAATATATTATAAAAAAGTATACATTCAGACGATTCTAATGAGATCTCACATTGATATATTTTATCATCTATATATGTCTTAAAAATCTTAATCAAATTTCTCTTTTCAAAATATATAGATATTCTAAATGGGAAAAACATTAGGAAACAAAGGGAGTAATATTTTTGAATTTAAAAGCAACATAAGATTTCAATTAAATTTTCTTAGAGTATAAATTTATCAACAAGAAAAATACATGATAATTAAAAATTATTTTGAGAATGACCAAAAGTCATTATGATATAACATTGTTGAGAGATTACTCAAACTTTCCTTAAAAAGTATGAGTACTTTAATTAATACCTAATTTGTTGACATTAAATGCAAAATTTATTCCAAAATCCTCTATTTATAAGAAATATAATTATATTATAATGTTAATATGTAATTAAATCTCTATTTATATATATATATATATATATATATATATATATATATATATATATATATATATATATATATATATATATATATGCGCTTTTATACTAACAACTTCGTGCATTGCACTTATTAACAAAAAAGTTTATAGCTTCATTATCATTTAAAACTTTAACTATTCATTTAAGTTGTAAAGACAACCAAAAAATTAATTGTTGGAGCTTTATAGCTTCATTATCATTTAAACACAAAGATTAAAACACTAACCTAAAAAGAGCCCAAATTAGAGACAAGTTGATAAACCTCATTACTGTTTTGTTTAGGGCCCAGATTAGAGAAGTTGGTAAACCTCATTAAAACATAAATTTGAATAGATTAAAAGTTTAAAACTATTTATTGAGCTTGTAAAAAGAAAACATTATAGTGTCTCATTACATTAATAAACATCGTTTCATTTATTGATAGAATGATTATAGGGAAATATCAGGATAAGTAAATGATTGTTTGTTGTTGACTGATAGTTTTTTTTAATTAGATTGTTTGATAATTTTTTTTTTGTTTCATAAGCTAGTTGGATAAATCAGGTATTTAAAAAGATGTTTGATAAAATTATATATTGGTTAGTGTCAGTTTATAAGAAAAAAAGTTTGCCAACAAGCAAAAAATTAATGTAAGAAACAATCAAGTTAACTTTTCGTTTTTGTTGGCTTAAAAGCCAAGTTATTTACCAAATAGGTTTTTTTGGCTTTTTGATCAAACAAAAGATGAATATCAACCCAAACATGCGTTTTGAAACCCCTCCATAATATACACTTCTTCCATTCTACTATATTATGCTTATCGACACTATTTATTATTAAAATTTATTTTATATATCGCGGCTAATATGTAAAAATAAATATAGTCAGCTAAAATCATGTTCAAATCAGATAATCGTATACTTTCATAGTTTTTAAATATAAATAGTTTAATATATAAATAATCAAAATAACAT
Source organism: Amaranthus palmeri (assembly GCA_019776075.1). NCBI lineage: Eukaryota > Viridiplantae > Streptophyta > Magnoliopsida > Caryophyllales > Amaranthaceae > Amaranthus > Amaranthus palmeri. The sequence goes on from JAAKBH010000140.1 coordinate 7,695, forward strand.
ATTAAATTAAATTACGTGAAGTCAAATGTAATAATTATAAGGTATGAATTATCCTTTTGATCAGACCTCTGGGACAGCTTTTAATTTTAATCCTATAGTTGACTCTTTTGATTCTAGTTTCCACACAAGTTGACCTTTATTATAAATGTAAAATGTCAAAGCAAAAACGTCAAACATTTTAGTAATTTTGGAAAAATAACAAGTTGAGCATTACATCACTCTTGAGTCTTGTGTCATGTTACACTCCAATCAACAAGTAAGAATTGACTATGGTGAACTAAATGTCAAATAGAAAAAAAAAAATACTCTTATCAATGTTGTGTTTTTATAGAAGAAAATAAAAGAGAAAAAAATTATTTAAGAGGATGAATTATTCATTGTTTGGAAATTAAAATTTTAAAAAAGTCATCATTATATCCAATATTTTGCTTGAGAGCAGGGTCCGGATGAGGGAAGTTGACGGACAATCCATACCCGTACTCTATTCACAGGGAAAATTATTAAATGAGACTAAAGAAAAGTATGTGTTAAGATAACAATCTCCAAAGTTTGTTTTTTAAAAAAAAATGCTAACAATCTCCAAAGTTGAGGAATCAATAAATATATAGCATAAGCTTGACTTGAAATATAAAATGCTAAAAGTATGAATTATTGACCTTTTCTTTATATAAATATTATCTTTATAATTAAACTAATAAGTATATATATAAACCCTATTCAAGAATATCATGTGTAGAGTATTCATTTCTTATTTCTATGGAGAAACTAAAAATGTATAGTTCTTTAGTTTTAATTATTAATTAAATTATGTGCATTTATTTATGTAAAGTTACAGTACTTAGAGATAATATTGTACTTGTTACAAAGGGTCATCAATTGAATACATCTTTATTATAACTAACATCAAATTGAATACATTCCACCTTATTCAATTCTTTTATAGATGAAAGTGGACATTGATATAATAGAATGTTGTATTATTATGTAATGTTTATATTCTATTCACAATAAAAGGGCGACTTACCCTCTCGCCTTAGCCATCTTCAACTCTTCAAGTTTATTCCACAGATGTAACTTTGTCGCCTTTGTTGTAGAAGTAGAGATGGTAATCGATCCATGACCCCATTGAATCCGTCCTATATATCCAAGCTTAATTGAGTTCAAGTTTTTTTAAATTCTATGAGTTTAGGTCCCGGTATAAAAAAATGGGTTAGGATTCGAGACAAGGGTTTCAGATTTATCCTATATTGGATCTATGATTCAACAATAAGTTTTTGCGTTATTTTATATATTTCAAGAGCTTTAAACCTATATTGACGACCTATTGAACATATAGACTCATTTGAGACTCAATTACACATTAAAAATATAAAAATAATATAGTAAAGTATGAATAATTAGATGCAAAAGCAATCAGTTTCCATTATAATTTTAGGTCCGCACAAAATAAATGGATCGAAATATATTTGAAAATAACCCTTAATTGACTCATACTTGACCCATATCCATCCCCAAGTCGAAGGTTTAAAAGGGAAGGAAAAATGGAGTATGCCTTTCAAACAAGTTAGGTGAGATAAGTGAAATTGAGTTATGTTAGGATCATATATAAACGAATTAAAAGGCCTTTGATCACAACCAATCCCATTAGTTAATTGGATTGAAAATTTAACCTTGACCGCATCTCTTAAACTTGATTTCAACCACTTAACTCATTTATAGTTTTCTATTTTTACTTTAGGGTAGTTTTAGGCCTAAGTTCTAAACTTTAATCTGGTGTGTAAGGTGTAGAATCCTTAGGATCGCAAATAAAATTTTTGCTGAAGCATAGTCCACTCCTATGCTGTTTTTGAGTGGCCTGATTTTTAGTCCTCCTCTTCCAATGGCTTTTTTTTCTGCGGGGTTTTTTTATGCCGGCGGTTTTTATTTATGAGTTGTTTATGTCGTACATGCTTTTAAAAACTGAAATATATTAAGTGGATTAAGTTTGAGTCATACGAAATGATCAAATCGAAATTGACTCTTTTAATTAAATGTGTTATACAGACTTGTATTGAATCTACCATTTTTATCTTGACATAACTTATTTAATGAGAAAAATCAAGTCGAAATCAACTTAAATTCATTTATTTTAAATTAGGTTCAGATCAAATTAGCAACCAAATTAACTTTTTGCGGGGCCTAAAAAGGACCAAGGAGATGTAATGAAGTATTCCTTCTAATTCACTATAATTGTCCTCTTTCCTCATTTGGTTAGTTCATTTTAGTTGTTCAATTTCCATTTTAAGCCATATATGGGAGTACCGCTTTATATTAGAGCTGTTCATGGGCGGGCTACCCGCCAGGCTCAACCCATCTGGCTCGAAAAACGGGCGGGCATGGATAACGTTTTTCAAAAAAATTTAAAGTTTGGACGGGTAATACCCACCCACAAAGATAAACGGGCGGGTAGTGACATCAAAAAAATCCCCACGGGTATACCCGTCCGCCCGCTTAAAATTTAATATATTACTCCCTCCGGTCCAGTTTAGATGTCTCATTTGACTTTTGGCACTATTCACTCATCACTCTTAATTTGTATTTTACTCTTAATCTATAAGTTAAAACATAGTCATGTGGGATCTTGTTTGATTCGTCTCAATACAAGGATTATTAATATCAATTTTTATAATTTTTGATTAAGAATGGAAGGCTAAAACCCTCTCGAGGGCGGGTAGGCTCACAATGATTAAAAGTGTTTTGAATAGCCTTCCAGTGTACTACATGAGTCTATTTAAAATGCCGAAAACTGTTGCATTGAAAATTGTGAAACTACAGAGAAAGTTTTTCTGGGGTAACTATAATAGTGATTTGAGATGTACTCCGAATGTTAAATGGCCTCTGATTGAATTACCAAAAGAAATGGGGGGTCTTGGTGTAGGAAACATTATGCATAAAACTTGGTGTTGTTATTTAAATGGTGGTGGCGCTTTTCTGAAACTGATGTCTCTCTATGGAAAAAAAATCCTTATGTCTGTACATAGGATAAGTAGTCAAAAGGCTTCCTCACACACCTTTAGGAATGTGAAGAATGGTATGTGGGCTCAACTTATGAATAATGATTGTGAAACATCAAAGGTTAGGGAAATTGTAGAAGAGGGCTTATGCCTAAAGGTTGGAATAGGAAACACTATATTATTTTGGCATGACAGGTGGTGTACAGATGGACAACTAAAAAGTGCTTTTCCCCAGATTATTCTCCTTATCTACACAACAAGACTGTTTTATTAATCAGATGGGTGTTTGAAATAATGGAGTTTGGTCTTGGAATCTCATTTGGCGTAGGGCCCTCTTTGATTGGGAATATGAAGATGCAGGCAGGCTTGTTAATATCATTGATCAAAAGACTCCTAGCTTGGGGATGACAGATGGTGTTGGTTGGAATGAGACTAGTGATACAAAGTTTCCAATAAAGCACATCGTTAATAAACTCTTTGATTCTTCTGTGTAGGTTCTACCCAAGGGGATCATAAACCATGTTTGGAGAAGTCTTATCCCACCCAGAGCAAAAATAACAGTTTGGAGGGCGTGTTTAGAGAAGCTTAAAACAGGAGATTTCCTTCTTGATAAAGGAATTATTGATCAAAATCATGCTCTTTGCCCACTTTGTAATTTGGTAACGGAATCAAACTCTCACATTCTTTTTACTTGCAGTTTTTCTTGGTGTACTTGGATGGAAATCCTTCATAGCCGGGGAATTGTGGGCGTTTTGAATGGAAACTGTAGTCAATTCATATCCGAGTGGGGTGGCTTTATGAGACGACGTAGATGGAAGAAACTTTGGATCATGATTCTAGGTTGTGTGGTTTGGTCATTATGACATCTGAGGAATAAAGTCAAGTTCGAATCTTACACCCCTAATTTTCAGCAGTTTATCTATTCCTTGAAGATTCGAATGGTGATTTGGGCCAAGGAATTGCTTGGTGACTCGGATTGCTCTCAAATGGGTCTCCTCCAGTTGTGAAGTGGCTAACCTATGGATGCTCTTGGAGACATGGTGTTTTGTTGTAAATTTTGTTTTTGTAATTTTGTTGTAATTTTGTTGTTTCTTGGACTCATGTAGTTTGGACATTAAACTTTTTTGTTTGGGGGTGGGTTTTCTTTTTATTGCTCCAGTTGCGTGGTGGTTAGCCACTCCCCCCTTAGTGTTTGTGGGGTGGTTGGAGGTGGTCTTGGTGTTTACTTTATCTTTTAGGAATGGTGTGTATGGAGCTTGATGGAAGACTGTAGCTTATGCATACTCCACCCGCATGCTGTCTGGGTGGCCTGCTTCTTGGTCCTCTGATCCAATGGCTTTTTCCCCTCGCGGGGTTTTTTATGCCGGCGGTTTCGTGGCTCCCAAGTTGCAGTGATGTCTTTTTCATTCAATAAAATTTCCTAATTCTCAAAAAAAAAAAAAGAGAGATATTAAGGGTTAAAATGTTGCCTCAGCATGTGTGAAAAGTCAAATGGGACATCTAAACTGGACCGGAGGGAGTATTTATTAAAAAATTAATTCTATTAGTTATTAAATTATATTACTACAAGACCCGTACTCAACTTTAGTAATTAATACTCATACCCAACTTTATTTTATTACTCTTCTACTAGCCCTAGGGTTTGCTTCTTTTAGACATTAAAGTTTCTAATTCTACTGTCTACATTCAATAATTTTAACCCTTAAAGCACTCAAGTAGTCGACTATTAAAGTTCAAACAAGTAGCCGACTCCGCCGTCTATATTCAATATCATGTAATTTGAGTATTTTGAGTCTTTATACATATTTAGAGTATTTTAGACAATGTATTATTTTAATTGTTATAGAAACTTAACTTTATAATATGATTCATATTTTTAATTTTAATATATAATAAATACCCGCATACCTATAGGTCCCGCCCGCTTTAAAAATGGGCGGATAGCGACAAAAAAATATGTCCGAACGAACAATTATAGTAAATTAGAGAGACTACTACTATTAATTAAGGATTTTTTTTTTAATGGTGAAAACCGAAAAACACCTATAAATAACCAAATCTCATTAATTAAGGATTAATAAGCCAAAAGTTGGTATAAAAATTGTAGGTGTGTGAACGTGTTAATTTATTTCCCGCTATCACGTGCGGAGGAGGATTTGTTTCAGTGCAGTAGGGTACACAATGTTACCAAAGAGAACTCACATCAAACGGTGTATTTTTCCGTGTAGGTTTCCTACTCGATTGTGATTCTTGGGCCTCATATTTGTGAATATTTTGTAATATCGATTAATGAAAACATAAGATTAATCAGCATACGGTCTTGTAATGAGACCGTGAATTTGGATAGACTCAATTTGCACATGTAATATATGAGCATATTTTTTTACTTTCTGATTATTTTTCAGTTTTGATTTTGAAAGTATAATTCTGACTTTGAAGACATTAATTTTCAAAATTAATGCCTTAAGGGCTAAAATTTTAAGTGCCCAAAATTTAAAATGTTGTTAGATGTGCGAATTGAGCCTGCCCAAATTGACGGTCTCATAATAATACCGTCTCATCTAAATTTTTGTGAAGATCAAAATAAGCGAAGCGATAGAAGAAAATATGCCAAGGAGTGCAAGAAAAAACTGGTTTTTCTATTGAGGAATAAACAATTTTTTGTTTGATATAGTGAAAAGATAAAGCGTATAGAAATGTGTACAATATTAAATTTTAAATATTTAAGGACACTTTAACTTTTTTTAATATCACTTTTTGTTGTTTGATACTATTACAATTGAAATATTTATTAAGCTATAAATTTTGATGCTCTTAGAAATTACCGCTGCATTTTCTTTGCGATATATAAACACGATAAATTAAAAAGCATAAGCAATGTAACCAAACTGTCAGATTTTCGATATCTTTGACCGTAGATAATCTATTGACTTGAATTTTTCCTTTTACTAAGCATAAGTAACCTTTAGCCTTATTTTTTAAAATCTTTTTTAAAATAAATTTCTTATTTACCCATTTATACACTATTTTAATATTTAATTTATTTTAAATAATGAAAATAATTGTGATCTCCCAAAGATATGCAATCTAAATATGTATTTTAAGTACATAAATGATTATTGTGTGTAATATATTCCCAGCATATATTATGCTCTAAGTAAAGAAACTACATGTCATATACTCACGAGTCACGATACAAAGACGACTACAACAATACGTCCAATTATCCTACTGTCATAAAGTGACTATCATCTATGATGAGGTTTGAAAGTTCAAATGTATGAAATTTTACTCTTGTTAGAACACTTACAAGTACAATGAGGTTGTTTCTAAATGATCATTGGTAGCAAAACTTATATGCAATTTTACATAAATCAAAATCGTATATAATTTAATAAGTCATTTTAATATATATATATATATATATATATATATATATATATATATATATATATATATATATATATATATATATATATATATATATATATATATATATATATATATATATATATATATATATATGTATATTCCGAAACCAATAAATTATAAATTTTTATGCCATTAAAATAACAAATTATGTCACAGCTCGTAGTCATTCTGACTTAATTACCAAACTGGCCTAGACTTATCAACAACTTATTTGATACAAGGACATCAAACAAAATAAATGTACAAAATTTAAAATAAATTGGGGAAATTATTAACCGATATTTGATATAGAGATTTAATTTAAAATAAATTGTTATGCCAAATAACAGTTTATTTATTGAGGTTTTAAATTATAAATTTTAGTAATAGTTAAAGTCATTAATCTAGTCTCCCACTCAAAAAGAGTTCGGGTGGAAAAAGTTAATGAACAAAATCCATACACGTACCCCTCAAAAGAGGGGGCTAGAGGAAAATGATTAAAATTACCTCCAAAAACATAGAGCCATGCATAAACATAAAAATGAGTGACATCATGTCGTCATTAGAAAAGTTACTTGCAAATAACAATACTAGTCAAAACTAGAGTTGCCTATATATATAAAGAAAAACCCTTTGAAACTATGACATGAAGATGTAAATGAAGGAAACTATTGTTAGTCAAAAACATGTATCTGAAGTCTCCAACTATTCTTATTCCTATTAAGGTCTCCAAAGAGGTGTTACTCACTCAAGTCGTTTTTGATTTGCTCGTCCCACGTTTTCTCAGGTTTTCCCTGACTTCTTTTACCCTTTACCATAATGTTTTTTTATGCTTCTTATAGGAGCATTGGCAATTGTTCTTTGCACTTGTCCAAAACATCTCATTATATATATTTTTACGCATCTTTGCGGATAATGGAACAACCCTAGCTCTATAAACTCCTCATTCCTAATTATATCCACATTGTCTTACTGCACATGCAACACAAGCTTAACATTTAGATCTTTACTATTTTCATTTTTTATTCGTGAATCTTCTTAACGGGTCAACAATATATTCTATATTATAACAATAATGTAGGCCTAATGACAACTTGTTAGATTTATCTTTAAATCTTATCAAAAGCTTCTTATCACATAACACCCAAATAGTTGCTCGCCACTTAAGCAATACTGCCTGTATTTTATGTGTTAACCATTCATTAATTTTCCTATTACTCTAGATAATCGATCCTAAATACTTAAACTTGATTGTAGATTGTACTTACAACTACATCGTCTCCTATAATGGTCACCTTTGGACCATCCACTTGCTTTGTGCCACTATAATTGCATCTTAAATATTTTCTTTTGTACGACTTATACACAACCACCCTTTGCCTACTTAAATCTACCTTCATTCCTCTAATTTAGTATTATCCATCTTCTAGTTTTTGTTATCATTACAATATCGTAAGTGAATATCCAGTACTAAGGCATAGTTTTCCAAATAGATTGGAAAGCTCATATATAATGATTGCAAAAGGGAATGAGGTTAGTATCGATCCCTGATGTAAAGTCACTCTAATTAGAAAACAACATGTGTATGTATGTTAGTTGATGTTTCGTCATACACGTCTTGTATTGCCTCAATATGGCTCCACGAAATTTTCTTAGCCTTGAGGCTTTCCAGGATGATACATCGTAGCATTCTATCATGAGCATTCTCCAAATCAATGATTACCATATGCAAATCCTTCTTTTGCTCATTATATTTTTCCTTCAGTCTTCTTAACACATAATAGTTTTAGTTGTTAATCTCCCTAGCTTGAAACAAAATTAGTGCACCTAATCACGGTCTCTTATCTAGTTTTCCTCTCTATCACTCTTTCCCACAATTTTATTGTGTGGCGGAAATATTTGATCCCTCTATAATTCCCCTAAACTTGTTCATCGCCTTGGGATAAGCATACTACTCCTCCATTCAGACAACAATGAAAAGATTAGTGGACTATAGAATATCGAGTTCTCTCAAACATCTCCATATCTCAATCAAAATGTTGTCAAGACTGACTACCTTTTACTCTTCTCATATCTTTGAGAGCTTTTCCTACTTTCTCTATGGTTATGTCACTATTTTCCTCATACTCATATTAGGTATGAATGTCGGGAGTCTCTCTTCTTACTTTCTCAAACCCTTTAGTTTCATGAGCAGTTGAAAGAAGTATTATACTAGCTACCTTGTTTTGATGTCCTATTATCTCAACAAAACTCTCCCTTCCTCATTCTTATTATACCTATATATCTCAATGTCCCGCAACTTTCGAGATTTACAAGCTTGAAAATGTGTTTTCCCCCTCTTTTGTATCAAACATCTTGTAACAGTTTTCATAAGCCTGGCTTTTTACTTACTACCATCGTTATCGCTCACTTGACCTCTTACTAATTTATTTTTCTAGATAAACCGTTATGTCGCATATAGGAATTTATTTGTACTAATAACGGTATGTCATAATGGTCATGGCCATCAACCCGGTATCCTACACAAAATCAAGGTCCGATAGAAAATGAAATAGATAAATCGCTATGTGACTTAGATATTTATGGGGCAGATAAAATGTTTTATTTGTTTCATTTGTTTTTTGATATTATTTACCATTAATCATTAGTTTGTATTCTACTCTCGGTATTCTACTCTCGAATTCGATTAGAATATTTTCATCCCAATACAAAGAACCCCACGAGAACTATCATGGGAATGACCACACTAAATCAAAACCCATAGCGTGAAATAAACTTTATTCAATTTCTTCTCTACCAACGGTCAACATTTTCCAACTTGACTCAAAAACTTTGGCACAATCAACCATAACCCCACCACCATTTCCAACTATTTTCCCTTTAAGCTTTTCACCAAGTCACTTGCTTTCTTTCTATCTCATACTTCTATTTTCATTCCACAACTCTTCAAACATTAAAGCTTCAATCTTTTAACTATTTTTACCTATTTTTCTGCTCAGCCGCCACCCTATAGGTATTGCTTCTTTCACCCTTTTCACTTCTTTTCTTCTTTTGTATTGATTGTTCACTAAAGATGATTCCTTGATTGGATTATACAAAGCTCTCATAAATTTTTACTTCTTTTTTGGAGTTTTTGAGCTGGGTTTTCTTTAGCTGTTTCAATAGTGATTTTTAGCATATGGGTGTTGGAAATTTTGTGATTTTGTTCATGGGTTTGTCTCAAAATGTGATTTGGTCTTTAAAGTTCAAATCTTTATTATGAATCATAATTAATGATGCTACTCTATTATTCTTTCACCATGTGGGTCTTTCTTATAATTTATAATTGTTTTGGGCTTGTTGGGTGATTTTTGTTTTGCAATTTTGTGCTTATGTGAGCTAATACTGTTGGGATTTTCCATAAAAAGCAACAATTTCCCACTTAGAAAAAGGATTTGACATGTTTTGTTGTATTTTTGTTATGGGAAACTTTAAAGATTTCTGTTTAGTAGCTATATTTCTAATTATAGAAGAGTATTTTATTGTCATAATGTTTTCCAATTTATGGCCTGGTTAGTTGATCAAGGGATCAACACACATGGGGTAGAGTAGAGGCATTGTTATTGTTCTTGTTTGCCAAATTTGGTACTTGATCAGGCATTATCAAATGGGTTACTTGCTTTGATGAGTTGGCTAATATATATTATTTTCATTCTGGCTTTTAATACATGTTTTACAATTGGGTGACATCTAACATGAGAATCTATATACTTCAAAGGATATAATACATGGTTTAACATGAGATTCTATTTAAAAAGGTCATTGTAATTTGTAATTAACTTGTGAGTTTGTAAACTTTTGAACTACATCTTGAAAGTTTTAGCCGCATTTTCAATTTTGATCTTTTGTGTTTTACTTGGTTTGATTCCTGCGCCAGACGGCTGAGGTTGCGGGTGTGAGAGGCAGTCGTCATCATTCTTCAATCTCCATCGATAACTTTGGGATGTTCTTTGTATAATCGGGTTCAAGGTTTTCATTACATTGGAGTGCTCTTATCAAGTAACCTTATATTCAATTTCAGCATCAGTTCTCCTATTATACATCTCTCAATCCTACCGGTAGTTGATTTTGTACATAGGTTATTCTCATTGCTTCTTGTTATTGAACGTACACCGATATTTTTTGGAGATTGTGGTTTTTAAGTGCATTCTCTTGTTCAAGTAGAATGAGCGCATGAGTAGATACAATCAGTCATTGAGTTTAGTCACCAAGTATGGGTAGCTGCTATGCTGTGTTACAAATTCTGATATGCTTCATATGCTTATCACTTTCTATTCAACGGCCACAAGTCTTTGCAGTTGACGTTGTTATTGGGGTTGGAAGGAGACTTCTCCGGGATGGAATTAATGAAGAAGCTACATTGCCTGCAGTTCATGTACAAAAACACCACAATGGTTATTCATTTTCTGCAAAGATGGTAGCTATGGCAGTACCTGGAGTACTCATTTTGGGTTGTGCTTTGATGTGCCCTTGTTTTCAACATAGGAAGAAAGACGTTCATTATGCTGATTCCTCGAAAGATTTGACTAATAGTAAGTATGGGTCTGGTATTTTTGATATGAAAGATTAATAATTTTTATCTAGCTGGTTTTCCCATGACTGATTCTGAGCTATTAGAATAAGAAATCTATTACATGACGATTTCGATTTCTTGTAAATGGCATAGGCTGATCCAAATCTAGTAAGTACGTCAGACTGCTGACAGTTGATATGTTTATTACAGTTGATTCATCTTCTTCCTTTGAGGGAAGTTCACACATGGAAAAGGTTGCTGCTAGTCCATGGAGACACGCACCACCGAGCCCATCTCCATCACGAATTCCACCAGCCAGTCCAAATCCATCGCGACACCCCCCTCCTAGTCCTCGATATGCAGCATCCCCTAGGCTCGATAGGTTTGGATCAGTTCATCTTAATTTTAGTCAGATTGCAAAGGCTACGCACAGCTTCTCGTCAACATTTAAGATCGGGGAAGGTGGTTTTGGAACTGTATATAAGGCGCAGCTACCTAGTGGGCAGTGGATCGCTGTAAAAAGAGCAAAAAAGGTATGAATTCAGTTCTTAATGCTTTATAAATTATCTGTGCAACAAAAAAACTTAAATATTGAGAAATTTTTATGTTTCTTGGTGAATCCGCTCATGCTTGATGCACTTCGAAGGAATGGGATGTTAATCTTTAGACTTCAATACTTGGATGTGAATAAATTTGTGGAATATCTCTAGAAGGTATCTTCAATTTCTGATGTAGAACTTGGAGAACAAGTTGAAGAACACATATTGACATTAGTTGTCTCAAAATATGAAGTGGGATATGAAATAGATGCATTTGATTATTCAGCTTGGTTACTCTTTTGAACTTTCGCTAGCTTGTGATTCTAAACCGAAAATCATACGGCTTTGGACGTGTCATCTTTCATGTCAATGAAATTGGTATGCATTGATCTTCGCAGACAATTGCAGTCTAAAGGCAAATTGAAGGTTTTGTGTGAAATAATCAACGTCATACACTAGAAGCATCTAAATTGATAAATTCATTATTGTTATTGTTAACATACAATTTCTTATGTCTCAAATTCTGTTTATATTATCTTTTGGTTCTCGGTGCATTCTTTCATGCTTTTTAGCTCTAGTGTTAGTGATTTTTGTGTGTTATGACCATAAAGTTCTAAAAGGAAATGGCTCTTTGGAGTTTACGACTAATATATCTATTATTCAAAGAAAACTAGCAAATGATATTTTAATTGGATTAGTGGTCAATGAAAACAACCTTTTTTCACTGTTCCGAAAAAGGTTGTGCATACCCAACGCCTAACCGTCTATGAGCAAGGCAGAAACTATTTAATTTCATCGGGAGAAACTTCATGTTAATGCCGTACAGTTCCTTGTCTAATTAGCTCTAATTTTTGCCTTACCCATTTTGGATACTCTTGAGATTTGACGGTTGAATTCTTACAATCCTAAAATAGTTGTGGACATTTACTTGGAAACATGTGGCTTGTTGGCTTGTTGGCTTGTTGGCTTGTTGGCATGTTGCATTGAAAACATTTTTTCTTGCCATTCATCAACAGCGTAATAATCTGTATATGTACGCTGTAAGCTTGTATATATTTGCCAAACCTAGTTTTCCAGATTAACACCTGGTGCGTTTCCTAGCCAAGATCACCTTTGGACTGTCGTTGATGTTGCTCGGAAGGTGTAAAATTAGTGTGTTAAACTAATCTGATTGTTGATACAAGAATGTCCAACTAGTTTTAACCACTTTCATCTTGGCTATGGTTTCTGATCGTGTCCATTATCCCTAATCTCCTCGCGAATCGAAAAAAGAGAATTATGATCTGTTTTGGTTATTCTTGGGAAAATTTGAACGAATTGCGAATTCAAAAAATAAATTAGCTAGCGAAATATGTACACTGTTACTAATTGAAAATCAAATGTATACAAAAATTGATTTCGGCCTTGTCACAGGAACACTTTAATTCTGCCGAATTTAACAGTGAAGTTGAGATCCTATCAAAAATTGAGCACCGAAACCTAGTGAGGCTGCTTGGATTTGTTGACAAGGGAAATGAACGACTTGTCGTAACTGAATATGTTGCAAATGGAACTCTGAGAGAACATCTGGATGGTAAGCTTTTCTGAGCTACTTGATTTCATCTAAACTCGACATATATTGTTCAGTATGTAGAACTAGATTAAATGTTTTGGATGTAATGTTGGACAGGCTTAAGGGATAGAATTCTGGATTTCAAGCAGCGGCTCGAGATTGCTATAGATATTGCTCATGGCCTAACATATCTTCATCTCTATTCAGGTTGAAAAAAATCGTGTTTCCATCCGTTAATCTCTCGTTTCTTTGTAGCATTCTCGTGTCTAAATGTTTGTTGTTGATCATAATAGAGAAACAAATTATTCATCGAGATGTGAAGTCGTCCAACATTCTCCTGAATGAGAAGTTGAAAGCCAAAGTTGCGGATTTTGGATTTGCTAGAGTTGGTCCAGCTGAGGGTGATCAAACTCATATATCAACCAAGGTCAAAGGAACTGTTGGATATCTTGATCCAGAGTACATGAAAACCTATCAACTCACCCCGAAAAGTGATGTTTACTCTTTTGGGATTTTGCTTATTGAAATTCTGACTGGACGTCGTCCTGTGGAACCCAAAAGACCCATTGAAGAGAGGGTAACCATCAGATGGGTAAGTTCCTTTCTCGTTTAAAAGTATTTATTACGTTTTTTTGGTCGTCATGGTGGCTCAAAAATCGAACTTTCTGCTGCATTTAGTGGGATGATGTCTGTTGTTTAAGTCTTAAGTATTGGTTATTGTACAAAATATGCAAATAGTTTACTCTTGATCATGAAAATTTTAAAGTACCCCTGAAAATGGCCTAAACCCCAAAGCCTTCTCTCCGGAAATAAAAATTACTCATGCGGTCATGCATATCACAACACAACCTACCATCTCTCGCTGGTTAGCGGTGTCCTTGGGTTATGTTATTCTTTAACATGATACGAGAAGAATGATAAGAGTCACTGCCACCTTACCCCATCTTTCAATTAATTGCGAACAATTCCACCTTTTGGCAGTGTCTTCCGGTATCAGTCCCATATGAGTATATGACCCATTATATCTGTTGACAGGTTAACTTTTATTTTCTTGCCTCTTCTTCTTTGCTTTTCGTTTCTCTGCTGACCTGGGGCCCATCCCAACACCACCATTGCGACCCAATAACCACCATTAAAGCTCCTTAATCTGGACCTGTATAACATAATTTGCTAGCTAATTTGTTTTTTGATTTCGCGATTCGATCAAATTTTCTCGAGAATAGCCCAAACAGACCATAATTTGCTTTTTACGATTTGCGATTCGCAAGGAGATTAGCGAATCACGTGACATTGATCTCGACCCCTGACCTTCCACCATTCTCCTCTTCTCTAATTTCCCTTCCTTACGAGTCCGTGCCCACCCCCAAGCTTCCCAACATTAGACAATAACAACCAACATTAGTTCATATCTCGTATGCGACATACCCTTTTCACCATCTCCACAAAAGTTCCCTCAGCTGCATCCATCTTCTCTCTTTGATGATTTTATAACGCAATTTTCATCACCAACCATGAAAATTCAGCGTCAACTCCAAAATTGACGACCCCCACCACAAAACATTCAGACATAAAATTAGCTTGGTAAATTTATTCGCTGTTATCCACATTTAATTCAAGCAATAAACAAGATTGCGGCTGAAATTAGGGAGAGGAGAAGCAAAATATACATACTTAGGTCATTTGAATGAGAATTCAGGATTCGGTAGAAACAATAACAATGACCAAACAAAAATATGAACCTATGATTGCTCGGCCAAGATGGGTTTATTGTTATCGATATTTCCCTTAAACAATGACATCTTTCAACTTCGTTACAATTATTCTTAGTCCGATATTAAAATTTTTTGCAGGCTGTACACAGCTACAATGAAGGTGATGTGCTCAGACTGGTCGACCCACTAATGAATGAACCAGTAGATGTTGAAACTCTCAAAAAAATATTTTGTTTGGCATTTCAATGTGCTGCACCGGGAAAAACTGATCGACCAGACATGAAAACGGTTGGGGAGCAATTGTGGGCAATAAGGATGGAGCATCATAGGGCAAGAGTAAGATAGATGAGGGAAAAACTGATCGACCGGACATGAAAACTTAAACTACAATGATCCATTTGCTCTTGCACATTTGCATCATATTAAGGATTGGCTTAATGTGTGTGCTTCAATTTCTTAGCTCTTTGAGGAATACCATTCATGGAGGTGTAAGGTCTTAGTGTGTACATTCTATGAGGAAATCATCTGCTTCAGTGAAGAAGCATTCAGGATTTTTTTTGGATAACCTAGTGTGTAATATATTGTACTCATATTTTTGTGTTCTTAATGATTTTATATATATATATATATATATATATATATATATATATATATATATATATATATATAATTTGAAGTATTGAAATTTTATATCATTTTTAGTTTCTTGTGTACAAGTATTTTGTATATTTTAGCTCTCACCGAAATATAAAATAGAATTCGATTGAAAATGATGTTTTTGCTAGGGTGTTTGGCAATTAGCTATGGTTTGTTTGGTTAACTGGTAGAATTGGTTTTGGTTAATTGTTTAGCCGACTACATTAGTCGCTACAAAGATCTTTGTTTAACATTAGTCCCCTGTTTCGTTTTGTTGGCTACATTTGAAATATTTATACAAGGAGTAATAAATTTAATTATGGTTTTTTTTTTCATGGATGTATATTTTTGATTTGAAGACAGGATAGAGTTTACAACTGTTTGGAATGAACATTTACTTCCATGTATAATATATGCACCTTGATTTGCTTAATATTCCTTTCATCTGTATCTTGTTCTTTAATCTAAATTATCAATGTGTTTTTGCAAATTTGTCTAAATTGTCGAAAATCTATTAATGGTGAAAGATACATCTATGTGGGAAGATGACAATAGAAGCAATTGAAAATTTTTAGATTATTGTTAAAGACTGTATTTTATTTGAATCTTAATGAAACATTTATTGTACAATATTTTTAATGGAATTTGATTTTAATTTTCTAATTCAAAAAATGTGCAAAAAAGAAAATGTAACAAACAAATGTACGAGGGTAGAAATTCGTTGTACATGTTGATTGTTTATTATGTGATAAGAGTGAGTGAAAATGCATTAGCCAATACTTGCAAGCTATCTTTGATTCATGGTTGCAAGCTAGCTTAAAACCTATCAACCAAATACTTTTGGTTGTTTAACAAATTAAAAAGGCAGGAGCCAACAAAGAGTTTTCATTTACTAAATACGTCCAATAAATAAAACAAATGAACCAGTGATATGCTATCTTTCACGAATTTAAGAATCAGTTAAGGTTGCGTTTGGAAACAAGTATTTCATTTGGAATTGTAGATTTTAATTATGAATTCATTAAATAAGAATTTGAGAATCACAAGCTTAGGGAAATGATTCTCAAATACTTTATCTTTAACCATTTTTAAAACATTGGTGGATTTGACTCAAATCCAAATTTGACAATCTTTTACTTGCCAAACACTAAATTTGAGTCAAATCCACATTTTCAAATGAAATCAATATTCCCAAACATATCATAAAACAATTGTAAAGTCTAAATCATTAATAAATTTTAGCCACAAAGTTTATTACTTATGATTAGTAGCCACTATAAATCAAAAAGTACAAGCATTGTAACCATGGAGGTTTATGTATAAATTAAATAAAGAATGTACTTTCAAACGATCAAATCCGTTAAGATCAAGAATATCTGATCAAATGAATCAGGTTTTGTCTTTGACGAACAAATACCATTTTGCAGGATAGGTTCTAAGTTCAATCTCACCTGGTCTTCTCCTTCACTAAATCTACCCTATAATAAAATAATAATGAGTCAGAAGAATGTACATCAAGAATAGCTTTTGTAGCAAAAAAAATTCCGAAGTACCTGAAAATTTCTATACTAGATTTCACATGTTTTTTCATCCTATCTATCAGCTGCACATGTATGCTGTATGGAGTATCATGTTTCACATGCCATATTTAATTTCCTTCAAGGGTTCAACCACATGAACTATATATCTTGAGTCAACACCAAAAGAAGCTCCAATATGTTTGGAGATGACTACAAGTTTGCAACGGGAGTAAATTGGAATCTTAATCTTTCCCATCTTCTAGTCATCAGTGAAGGATTTAAACTCAATATGTGTTCGGGCATGAAATCGTGTCTCGTCAACATCCCCACAACAGGCGGTCTCTGCATTCAAGTCGTAAGTTACAGTTAATGTCGCGGACAAAATCTATGAAAAGTGAAAACTACTCCATTCGTCCCCTGTTTCAAAGTTGTAAAATTCACGCAACAACACAACAAATATTTCATCGCCCAAATGCCATGGCTCCCATCTTCGGTGGGGTTTGAGGGATCAGATGTACGCAACATTACCCTTACAAATGACTAGTGGATGCTACGATTTGCGTATCAAACAAAAAATGACTCGACTAAAAGTGAGTTAGAAAGCAGAACATGAACTTACATCAGTAGTTGTCGGGGTGACTAACATGTGCCTGAGACCAACTTCTCGGAAAAGTACATGAGCCTTTGCTAAAGACATCGTCTCCACAACAGTATACGGTGATGCATTCGTAAATGGGTGGAGATCAACAAACATCTTCAATTCTTCATCTTTAAATTGTATATCTTCAATGTCATAACCAGTGTCAGATCCGCCCTTGGCAAAGTCCACAGAAGAAAACTCCTTAAAAACATCAGCACCAGCTGACACTGGTGTAAGCGAGAAGGCTTTCTTCTTCAACAACACGATAAGATGACTGCGAAGGATTAAGCCGAACAATTTAGGCGTGTCAGATTGTGTCGGGACATCAATCACAGGAAAACCATTGTGACCTGACCTTCTGAGAATATTGACTATATTTCCAACCTTTTCGATCCCATGGAGATACTCGAGTGGGCCAGTAACTACGTCAGCTACAGTTAATTGACTCATGAATGGCTCATTATGGGATTCTAGGTAAGGGAATCCCTTCAGCTTCATCATGATGTCGTATATATTGGGGTTAAAGCCATCCGCCACTGTTTTGGATACAAGTAGAACTAACATCACCAGTGGCAGTAGTAACAGGTTATTAGTGAGTTCGAGGAGAATAACACACAACGAGACTGTCATTCTCATGGACCCACCAAGAAAAGAAGCAGCACCGAGCACAGCAAAGAGACCATTGTTCAGACTCGTATTTGAACCAATTAGCATCCCGATGTAACGTCCATAGGATGCGCCCGTCACAATAACAGGTACAAAGAGACCAGAAGGGACGACAATCGCATAGCTAAAAATGCTTAGGAAAAAGCATGTTACAAAAAATATAAGCATGGATATACCATAAAATTCAGAGTCTGTGTTGGGACTAAAGAGGTTTCGGATCGCATCATCATTTGTGTTGAAAATCAAACTGGCAAGATCATTGTAGTGTCCTGGGGCACACTGGAACTTCTTGTAGTTACCAGAACGGCCTATAGTAGGACAAGCCTCGGCTGCATCCCTCGGACAAGGTTGGCAAGGTGCAAACCACGGAAGCCCAAACAAAAGGCAGGAAGTGAATATAGAGATTGAACAAGCTAGAACTATTTGATAAACAAGACCTTTCCTGAAATGTAGACCAACAGGGACGGTCAGATCAAGGGCGAAGCTACATGAGGAGCCAGGGAAATCTGGCCCCCAGTCAGTGGCGGAGCCACATTGGAGCACCCGGAGTCACGTGCCCCTAGGCGGTTTTTTTAAAAAATATTTAACGTAGACTTTTTTTATTGGTAAGAGTAAAAGTGTAAAATTAATACTGAAGTCTTTTGATGATAAATACTCCCTCATTTTAGTAATTATCTCTTATTTATTTATTTTATCTCAAATTTTTAATAAGGTCAGTTGATTTAATTTGTTCCATTTCTTTTTGTTGTATGTGGTATTTAAAATTTTAGCAAATAAGAGTAAAATAGTTATTAATTTTACATATAAAACTCTGCCGAAATCTCGCCTATTAGTTGGTGCTCCCTGAAACTCCAAACCCTGGATCCGCCACTGCCCCCAGTTAACTAATTTATAATGCATGACTTACCCGTTTATTAAACTATAAAGTCGGAGAACCTTCTCGAGAATAAAATTGTACAAGGCACCCAAAAAGCCCCCGATTAGTCCAACCAGCAGCACAGCAGGCACATCACTGAGGTGATATGCAAAGTTCTCTTTTGTGACATTATACATTATCAAACCACCTGTGCCAAAGAGTCCACACTTTCCGCTGTAGCATAGATCCATGAAACCGCGGAGCATGATAGCAACGACTGCTGTACAAAAGAATGCTCTCCACACTAGCGCACTTCTCCACCTGAAAAAACAGAATAACAAACAGAAGTCGCGCTGTTTTCTTTTCAAAAGAAAATCATTATCTGAATTTGTTAGCCTTTTTCAAGCTTAATTTTGTTGTCAAAGAAGAGAGTTATCATACCAAGTAGCCATTTCTTCTAAAGCAAACAACACACCACCAACTGGAGCTCGAAAAGCCGCAGCAATACCAGCAGCAGTTGCACAAGTGACTAGATCTCTCCTATCTCGGTCATTTTTGAAATAATGTAGCCATTTCCAAGTCAACCCATATTTTGTCGATCCACCTTGACCCAGTAGTGCACCAATACATGAAGCAGTGTGAACCATTGGGCCTGCTTTTCCGATGTGAAGGGAAGCAGAAACAGCAGATATACTACCAACTATCTGTAACAAGAACACAGCTGATATAATAATCCAAACCTCATTGAAAACAAGCCTTCAACTTGCAACAAATATGATTAAACAACAACAAAGACTTGGTCCCAAAAGACCGAGGTCGGCTACATAAACCAATAGACTAGTCTGAGTGGTCGTCTGAATTTTTCTTCTCCTTGCAACAAACTTGATATACAACTAACAAGTGAAAATATGAATAGGAATATCAAATTCTGTATAGGTACAGCATGACATGCAACTAGGTGTAGAATTTTGTTATGTTAGTTTTAAAAATACTTTCGGCCCGTTTGGTAGGTGAATATCAAATGGTGGTAATGAGAATGGAAACTAGTGTAATTTTGTTTGAAAAATATCTTGCTATCTTGATAGTCATGCTTATCCAACTTCAATCATCTCATTTTCTTCATAAATTTCATTCCAATGCATAACTATTGAGAGATGTGGTATTATATGGTAATAGAAATTTGTAAACAAAAACCTTTTTTATGATCAAAGTTTCATTACCATGGGAATGACATGGAACTTTTGATATATGCTATAAATCATTCTCATTTCCATCATTTAATACTTCTAACCAAACGAGCCGTTTAGGTACATGAAAATCTTGATTTTGGATTCGAAAAAGGCCGATGCTTGTAGTAGTAGCATATAACGCAACCATTATAAGACTTGCATTATGTTCATTATTTCGATGGTGCCAAAGATTTATAGTTCAATGGTTTCGGATTATAATAGACTAAAGTAAAATGGTTTATTAAATCATGTGCATTTCTTATTTATTTGAAGTTTGTACATGACGTATGCTGCAAACTGTCAATCGGAAACAACCTCTTTGTTGTTTTTATGATTTACAAAGGTAAGGTTGCGTACATCCGACCCTCCAAAACCCCACCCTAAGTGGGAGCCACTTAATTACACTGGAGTAATGAAATATTGTATTGTAGGATGTAGATCAAAGTCCAAACCTTAACAACCAAAGTCCTCAATGAAAAAATGGCAGGTGCATCTACACCATTCAAATAAGCCTTAACTTCTGGTATGCCAGACCCAGCAGCTGCCGGAGACACAAGTGCAGTAAATAATGATGCAAAAAGTGTTAGTCCAAAATTGAAACCTGTAAACACCAAAAATGCTGACAAGTGCCTACATGAAAGCAAAAGAAAAAACCAATCAGATGTCTAAATTAAATCACAAGACTTAAATCAATCAAAAGAAGGGAAATGGTTGAATTTGAACCTTTTAGATAACATCATATTGGATGTGATAACAAATTTCTTGCCAGCTACATTCTCAACAGCAAGATTATTAAAGAATCCAACCAAACTAACACTCAAACCAATAAGAAAACACAATGCCCACTTCATACTAATGTATTGGTAAATCTGAATTTTCCCTCTACTTCTCCAATCTTGCTTGAAAAAATCATTCTCAATAATTCTGCAAAAAGTTCCAAAAATATATGTAATCCCAGAAAATGCAATCAATCACCATACCAACTAATAAAAATCTCAAAAAAAAAAAATAAAAATTAGAGTATGATAGAATTAACATTCCCTCTAAAATCATACAACCCCCAAAAAACACATAAACTACTTTTTTTAGGTAACAATATCCTTGAATGACCAAAACAAACTAAAAGATAGTATGTACTACATGTTTCATGGGCAGTTATAAAATACATTCCAAAAATCAAGGCTTTCAATAGGGAAAATGTTGGAATTAACAAGAAAAACATGACAATCTTTCTATAATCATAATGATTATCTTCGCAATGAGTCCGGCCCAAGGTAGGGTTTGGGGACGGTGAGAAAGAAGGCATACCAATACCCTCATCACGAGGAGGATAATCATTCTACAATCATACAACCCAAAAACACATACACATAAACTTTTTTTTTTTTGAGGGAATGACTTCCTTGAATGATTAAAACAAACCAAAAGATATGAACTTTATGATATATGGGCAGTTACAAATCAAGCAACATCATATAATAGGGAAAATGTTTGAATCAATAAGATAACCATGACAATCTTTCTATAATCATAAAACCCAAAAACACATATTCATAAGCTAAATTCTTATAATAACAAAATTAACCAAAAAGAAATGAATTTCATCATATGGGCATTTATAAATTAGACACACACTCAAAATCAATGCTTTCAATAGGGAAAAAGTAGGAAATAACAAAATAAACATGACAATATTACAACCCAAAACACAAACTAAATCCAAAACTAAGAAAATTAACACATCGAAATAAGGTTTTTATACATACTCATAATCAAGGCTCTCAATTGGGCAGACATTGACACCAACAAGAGCAAGCTGAGAACTTGTATTGGTAAAACGAGATAATTGTTGATTGGAAGTGTGATTAAGAGGCTCAATTAGTGACTCTTCATCCCCTCCATTCAGTTCGGAACCCATTATTATTATGATTACCTTTTAAATGTTGAAAAAATGCATAAAAAATTATGAAGGAAAGTAATTGGTTTAAAACCCTGAAAAAATTTAAGCCTTGGAATCATAAATAATGAAGGATAAGAGCTGATCAAGAAGAAGACAACTAGGGAAAAAGACTGAAAAATATTAACATTTTCTTTAAATTAAGAAAAAAATGAACAATTTTTATAATATTGACAAAGTACATTTATTTATAAACTTCCATATATTATTCCTAAAGGCTGCATGAAAGTTTGTTTTGTGGTGTTTTAGTAAAAGTTGGGAATTTTGGGTATAGAATTGCAATGGCATGGTTGCTGATGCTATGAAGAAGTCAAGGATGATTCCTAATGGCTGCTTTCATTCCATTAGTATATTAGTTGGTGAATTATTATGGTAATTTATTATGGGATAACAATATAAAATATTAAATAATAAGCCTTTTGGTTGCTCAAGAAAGATATGACATCATAAGAGAAGAATTAATTTGATTGGTAAAGTAATAACTTGGAACCTAGGGACTGGTGAGGGATAAGAGACTGGGCCCTTATTTATCACCGTGAGACCTGTCTTATACTTAGTTAAAATAGTACACTAACAGAAGGTATTAGCTTATGGACTTCTTTTTTGAGGTCGTTTAGACGGTTTCATACAAGACGCGCTTGAAACATTTTTATATTAGTTAAAATTTAGTTGAGAATGAATTGGGTCAAAGAATAAAACACAAAAGCAAGTAGATGATAAAAATGAATGGTTAAGATGGTGAGATATAATAAATTTGTAAAGGAGATTCAAATAATGAGAGTAGGGGTGTTAATTCGGATCATCAGGTTGATATCATTACCACAAAAAAGAAAAGAGTGCAAAAGAAGTTTGACAAATTAACATAAAAATTGATACAAATTGAGAGACAAAGTATGTCTTTCAAGTCATTACAAAATAATGTACTAGTATGGAAACTCGTGCAATGCATGGATTTATTAGTATGAAATAATATATAAATATATAGTAAATTCAAACAATAATGCAAGCATATATTTTCGTGATTAAATTTATCGGATACCTGATTTTTAAAGATAAAATTGAATACTACTTTTTTTAAAATTAGTTTTCGAGAACAATACTTTTTCATTCAATTAAACGTATTAAATTTTAGGTTAGGCATATAGAAATGTTGTAATAAATTTTATAAATACTTAACCCAATTTATTAGCTCCAATTTAGAAAATTAATATATTTTAAATTAGGTAAATATTATCATGTAATCAACTATCATCCACATTTGTCATTTTCCAAAATTTTATTAGTTAGTATGATGATTTATGACTTATGCTTAATGTCCATACTAAGAAAGTGTTGTATGGACTTAATTCACAGTAGTAATTTTAGTATTCACTAACCGTAAAATGTAAATATACGGAGATGAGTCATCATATGCCAGGGCCATATGTTTGTAGGATTGTAGCTCTGTTGAATCAAAGTGATGATATTGATATAGTTGGAGGAACGTTCAAAGTTGTTTTTATCAAAGGAATGTAGAAAGTGCAAATGCGAATCGTAACACGAAAAAACATTGCATACAAAAAGTAACAAAAAAAGTGTCTTAATTGGTGAAAACAGTGATGCTTTCTACATCATTAGTAAATATCTAAATTAAATATATCGACACTTTTTTGAAGAGTTGCTAAGTTATATTGTATCGCACTTCTAAGCGTCGGTACATGGCAAAAAAAATTACAAAATACCTTATTTTCTTGTAGTGACAATTGTTTTTCTGTAAGGGATACTGAAGGAAGGGGAAACGACAGATGAAAACGAACATAGTGCCTTACCTTGAAAAATGGTATATGCTACAACTACAACTGAAACAAGACCTAATTCTTCATGCATTGGACAATTCTAAAAGCATGTAGTCCAATGATATGGTATTTTAGGGAGAAGTTGGGTCTCACAACCATTTTATCATCTTTTCCACACTTTTCTCTAATGATTCTACACATTTTAGGGGAAAAAAAAGATACAATTTAGTTTAGAGGTGTTCAAAAACAAATGCCAGATCATATCCGATCTTGATATTTGATTTTTTCAGATAGTGAAAATCTTGATCCAATTGTAGTTCGAATAAATTGTATATTCGAAATCTGGATATGAGGTTTAGTGGTTTACCCCAGATTGAATGCTAAATATTCAATTTTATTTTTTTTAAATTTTTTTATTTAATTCCACATCTCATTCTTTATTTATTCAAAATTATTTTTTATAGTTTGACAAAACAAATCATTTTGGGATGACAGTTGAATTTCGAAAGCTAAATTAGTTAACAATTGATGAGTTGTATACTTTGTTGTAGTTGAAAATTGTAAATTTTAGTATCTTAATGAATAAAATTCAAAGACTGAATTCTAGCAATACTTTACAGTTTTTACTTTTAAAGTTTTCAATTAAAAAAATCAACTTCTAAAAACTTTAATTTGAATCTAAATTTAATATTCGATTTCAAAATTGAATATTCAATTCAAATTATTCAATTTTCAAATAACCAATAAAATTTTGAATAATTAGATCATTTTGCCATTCTCTAAATTTCACCACCTTCCACTTTTCACTCGTACATTAAGAGATGAAAATATTTTCAATCTCTTCTTCTTTCATCTGATTTTACTTCTACAACTTTTAAGTGTGAGTATTTTATTGTTAGGTACCAAATCAACCAATGAGTGTTTGAATGCTAGGTAGCAAATTCAAATGAGAAAAATCTATAAATAAATACTTTCTCCTATTCAATTTAATAGTTCTATTTGTTTGAGACATATTCACATATTTATCATTGTAATAATTTTATAATTAATATCTCTAGTTGTGTATCCCTAAAATTTGTAAAAAAATTGATAAAAAAAGAATTTATACGAATTAAACAAGATCTCATCTATGTTAAAACTTATACATTAAAAATAAAATATAAGTTAAGAGTGACAACTTGAATACAAGAGAGTACTTTTTCCATTTCACCATATTTCCTATATTTGATTTTTTACGCAATTTAATGTATTATTTTGATCTTCTGTATATTGAAATATGCAAATCTAAAAGTTATAAAAAGTTTTGTTTTGAATCCAAAAGTTATAAAAAGCTAACATAACCAAAGTATGTCATTAGACAATTCAAGCAAGATCTTATTTAACTATATTTTTTCTTACACATTAACTACAATATATATAACATAAATTTAAATAATAAATAAAGCGAATAACCCTAAGTCCATAATGTAACGAATATTTCAAAACGGGTTAAATATTAAAAAAAATAGAATTGGTCAACTAGATGTCGGCAACAACTTTTTGGAAATAAAACTTAAAAGTTAAACCACTCCCCTAAGGCCATAAGCATATGTGATTGGATGAATAACTTCACACTTCACTCCTGATCCTGAATCCTGATCAGTCAAAACTTCACTCAATCTTTGCACAACTTTTCATTTCCCCCAAAATATTAAAAATTCCCAACATTAAAATAATTACTCTATATCTTTAATTTGATAATCTATTTCTTTTTTCTCAGAAAACCCACCATTTTTTTCATGTTTTTAACTCTTCCTCTTCTGGTTCAATTTGCAAATTACAATTACTCTCAAAACCATCTCAAAAAACAGACTAATTTGAGCATTACATTGCTTGTTCTTACTCAAAACAACAACTAAAAACATTTAAGTGAAAAATCAGCACATAAAGTTTCAATCTTTACTCCAAAAATGGCTTTTTTCATGGGATTATTTCTGGGGATTGTTGTTGGTCTCTTAATTATTACTGCTTTTGTTCGTTGTGAAAATGCTAGATCCAAATCTCGTTCTCAACTTGTATATTTCTTTTCTTTGATTTTTCAATACTATTTTCCATTAATTTTTAAAGGGTGATTTTATTTTTTTGTGGGTTATTATAAATTTTTTTTCTGGTTTTTTGCAGGCAACAATAGTAGCAGCGTTTGCAAGAATGACAGTGGAAGATTCTAGAAAGTTGCTTCCTCCACCTTATTATCCTTCTTGGGTTGTTTTCTCTCATAGGCAAAAGGTCCTCCTTTTTCTCTTATTTCTTTCTATTTTTATGGGAAGTAATGATTTTTGTAAAAAATGTAAATGCTTTTTTTCTAATTTTTTTGATGGTATGATGATTTTCAGTTGGATTGGCTTAATTCCCATCTGTGTAAAATTTGGCCTTATGTGGATCAGGTATTTACAATATTTTGTGTGATTCTTTTATAAATTGAAAAAATGGTTGCAATGTGATTTTTATTTTTATTTTGTCATATAGTTTTGGGTATGGATTGTCTTATTATTATTAGGCAGCATCAGAGCTGATCAGGGAATCAGTGGAGCCCATCCTAGAGCAATACAGACCAATCATATTGTCATCCTTGAAATTTTCCAAGTTCACTCTTGGAACTGTTGCCCCCCAATTTACAGGTACTTGTAATCTTGTTTTTGTTCATGGGTTATATTTGTTTTTTGAGCTCAGCTGTTTATATGAACTGGGTCAGCCTTATTGATTGTTATATATAGGAACTGAGTTGAATACCTTAGGTTGTACTTCTATATATGTTATATTGGTGTGTAATTTATAGGTAGGTAAAAAGGTTGTATACAATGAAACACAATGTAAATATTTACTACCAATAACAAACAATTAGTCCTCCTTCACACCTTTGATAGTAGAAATAGGACCTTAGGAAAGACTTGATCAAGAACAAGGGGAGGCTTAGGAGATCCTTTAGTGAATATATTTAACTTTACAGTATACAAAAAAAATACACATGTTTTCATGTGTTGGTGGCCTAGTTCCCTCGAGTTACTTGAAAGGTGAACATATATTCGATGCGAACATCACATATATTGGCGGATATTTAATGAATTTAAAGGATTAAGTTTTGTAATGTGACATTTGATGGTCATGGCATCTTCTTGCCCGTATTATTCTGTAGAGGCTTAGCCATGATTTATGTGAGGATGGGCCAAATTTTTTCTTAAACAATAATAACAACACAATTGTTGTGAAGACCATCTTTTATAGAGACGGTCTTGATTGGGTGGCCCATTAGATTTTTTAAAAATATAAAAACAAAAAATGTAGTGTAATTGCATGCTTACGCGGTAGGCTTTTAGGATACCTCAAGTAGACATTTAGGATACGTAAAGTAGGGGTTCACAATATGTCAAGTAGGTGTAAAAAAACACGCTGCAATTGTTAAGTGTTATGTGTTGTTGGTGTTTAGGTTATTTGCTGTAAGGGTTTAGGTTATGTGTTGCAGGTATTAATGTTATTTTCTGTAGGTGTTTTTGTTATATGTTGTAGGTATTTTTGTTTTGTGTTGTAGGTGTTTAGGTTATTTGTTGTATGTATTTATTTTATGTGCTATAGGATTTGGTGTTATGTATAGTGGGTGTTTAGGTTATTTGGTGTAGGAGTTTATGTTATGTGTTGTAGATGTTTACAAAATACCTATTAAAAGTTGTAGTAGATATTTTGTGAAATGCGTACGCGTAGTAGGTGTTCTAGTGAATTGGGTTGGGCTTTGGGAGTCATCTCTAAAGAGACCTCATGCAACAACAATGCCAAAGCCTTAGTCTCAAAAGATTGAGGTTGGTTCCATGAAAATGGTCATCCAAATGGATTCTTCTTCTCCATTCATTCCAATTTCCGTCATCTCAATTTGTAAGTCTAGATTCTTCTTTTCTACTCCTGTCTTCGATCTTCCTCGTTCTCTTTTTATCTTGTCTAAGCCCAAACTTTTTTATATTCCTTACCTGTTTGCTAATACTCCGTCTTACACATGCTCAAACCATCTTAAGCAATTCTCTTTCATCTTTTCTTAAATATTTGCAACTAGAAAGCCCTTTATTTTATATTAGTTTCAAATTCAATCCTTCAAGCCTCAAGGTATGCCCACTTATCCAATATTTAGGTAAAGATTCGCATTTTCGCTATTCCTATCTTTCAACTATGGTTGTTTCTAAAATCCAACATTTTGATTCATATAGTAGCATCGGTCCAATGGTCTTTCGATAAAACTTTCCTTTAACTTTAAGAGCACACCTCGATCACATAATATTTCAGTAGTCGTTCTCCATTTTTTCCACCCACACTTTATTCTATGGGTTACATCTTGTTGGATGTCCCTACTATTTAGAAATATAGACCCAAGGTAAGCATCCGCTTGAAACGATTTCTTTCTCTTCTATTTTTCTAGTTTCTTTCGTAAACTCGTATGTGCTAAAGTTACACTCAATGTACTTTGTCTTGCTCCAACTTGATTTGAAACCTCGTGAATGCAACTCTTGTCCTCATTGTTTTAATTTAGCATTTACCACTTTTTGGTCTCTTCCACTAAGACAATGTCTTCAGCAAACAACATGCACCAAGATACATCTCCTTATTCATCGAGTTATCTCATCTAAGATGGTTGTGAATAGAAAAGGGCTTAGGGTTGTACCTTGATGTAGGTCAATTGTGATTGGAAAATTCACTGTTGCCCCTCTACATGTCCTCACATTCGTCTTTGCTTCACAATACATATTTTGCACTATATTAATGTATTAATTGGGAATGTCTTTTTTGTCATTGTCCACCAACGTACTTTTCTTGGTATCTTGTCGTACGCCTTTTCCAATTTGATAAAAACCATGTGCAAGTCTTTATTTCTAGTCCTATAATACTCCATCATTTATCTCATTAAATGAATTGCTTCTAATGTAAATCCCTGCCTTAAATCCAAATTGGTTATTTGATATGGAGGTATATCTCCTCACACGTATCTCTATCACTCTTTTTTTAGAAAACATAGTGTGACTCATGAGTTCTATTCCTCGATAATTAAAGCTATCTTAGACATCTCTTTTGTTCTAGTATATCGACACTGGAGTACTTGCTCTTTAATCATTGGACATTTTATTCCACTAACTCTTGTTGGATATATCAGTTTGCTAAGTCATTCCAATCATCCCTGGGCATCTTCATACCTCAATAGGTCATCTGACTCAACCGCTTTCTTTAGCTTAATTTTCGTCAAAGCCCCATCAATCAGTGATTTTTGTATGAATTCTCTATTTTTATCTATGTGAGTGATTGTTGTGTCCCGTATAATATTTCCTTGTTCTCCATTAAATAGCTCATCAAAATGCTCACTCCATTTATCCTTGGTGTTTTTGTCTTGACTAGAATTTTCTTATCCTTATCTTTAATACGCTTTACTATACCTATATCATTAGTTTTTGTTTACCTCCTCTTTGCACATAAAGTCATACAAAAACTCGATAAGTTGATAACATAGTCTTGAGTCAATAAGAGAAATAGAAACGAAAACAAAGACGAAGGTAAAGAAAGAAAACAATGGTTATTGATGCTTGAAATGTTTTTAACACTTAAAAAACACTTAAAAATCTAAATTAGAATCATACGTTGACTAGTGAAGATGTCGACACTTTAAGGTTATTTTTGCTCTTTTGTTTCTCATTCCATATTTTTTCTTTAGGAGAAGAAATTAGGTATATTTTTGCTTTTCATGTAATAAACAACTAAGTCGCGTCATGATTTTTTTGAACACAGTTCCACTAACTCTAAAAACTTGCGAAACAAGACGACAATATTTTAAAATCCCATTCTTAACTTTAGACCCTTAGTTTTCCTTAACCTCCCATGCTTAAACCCTCTGCGCCCTTGCTTATTTGACCCCACACTCGGGCCATGTGGCGCATCATTCTAGAATATCCTATATTCCTATTATAAGTAACCTGCCTTTGATCATTTGACACCACACGAGAAATCAGACGCATCAATTTTGGACGACGACCTAGCAACTTTTGCATAATTTTTACTACGCTCAAGGTTAAGAAGTGCAATGCATTTCTGAGTAGGAGACGCTCCCGCGAGAATTAATTTTTGATTCATCTTGATGGAATTTCACTAAATATTTTCATATTTACATCAACAAAAAAAATTTAGATGAGGGAGCTGAAATTACCAAAATTTTGAGGTATTTGATCAATTTTTAGATGTTGACATCAAGACCAATGTATAGTTTGACTTATAAACTAGAGTTAAAATAATTTGTGGGCTTGATACGCTATATAATCTCACTTTCAGTATTTTTTTATGGTGGGCCTTGGTTGACCTTAGCCTTGATGTATTTTTCGCTATGATCATGCCTCTGCATTTGAGTGGGATAAGGCTACTTGACATTTGGTGGACCTAGATAGGAGAGATTGTTATTGTGCTACACACAATACATGGTCTTAAGGATCTAGATAAAAGAAACTACCTCAACCTAGAGGTTGGATAACAGTGTGAGAATAAGTGGCATGCTGGCATAAGTGGTAGAAATGTAAAGCGTATTATATATTTGTTCCCTTAACTTATAACAAGACGATATTATACTTCACCACTTACATATGGGAGTTGAAAATCAAGTCTAAACAAAGGAGTGTTAGTGGTTAGTTTGTGATAACCAGCTTCATAAAACATAGTCATATCCCATGAATATGAACCATAAAGCAATCCTTGTGGGAATGCCTACTAGATTATCTAATTGATCACACACCTATCCTAATTTTTTGGGATTAAGGCTTTGGTATTATTGTTATATTGCATAGTTTTAGTTGTGAATACTCGAGATAAGTGAAATATAAAAACTTAGGAAGAAAAAAATAGATACATGAACGGTGGTTTTGGTGTAGCCTTTACTTAAATTTAGTTTAATAGAAGTAACACTGGGTATAATGTAGTTTGGCACAAACTTTTGTTTAGCTATGTTTGTGGGCACTTACATGTGATTTCATCAGCACCCCAAAGAGAATGAAAAGGACCCTATTCTAAAATAGAACTATAGAAATTTTATTTTTACAAAAGAAAAAATGTGATGAAAAATGCATTATTGACATTGGGAGTCAGAGAAGATAATTTGTACCCTGTAAATGAACAATGATGAATCTTATATAATGTGATCAAGGATCTTAGAGCAAAAGTACGATTTCGGTATCATTAGTGTAACGATAATCGTTGTGAAAGGGATATCCTAGGGTGATTGTTAAGGTATCTTGAGAGAGGGAAAATGGAGATATAGAGAGTGAAGGCAAAAAGGTTTCATCTCTAGTTCGCTTTGTCCATGAGAACTTTTGAGATTTTTGGTGTTAATTTCTATATTGATGAAAAGTGATCATCATCTAACAACATAAGGTGGTGGGCAGAGAGAGAAAGATATAAGAATTACAAGGGGCTTATATGGTATTTCTTAGGGTGACTAGTGAGGGAAAGGATAGATACATTGGGAGAAGGAAAAGAGGTTATATTTCATGTACCATCATTACATAAGAGCTTTCTGCATGAGGAACTTTTATAACTATTTTGTGGTTATCTCATATCGATAGAAATCAAAAAGTAATCAATTTGGAGTTTCTAGGGTGACTAGGTGAGGGTTCTCAAAAGAGGAATATGAGAGGGAAGTATGTAATGTTGGTGATCAAAGGGGAACTGCTACTTATGAACACCAAGGAAGGTGGGTTGGATGGATATAATTGAACGTATGAAGTTTTGTAGAGAAAAGAAGTGTTCGTGTAAAACTTGAACTGCCAAAAGATGATGATCCCTTTAGTTAAACATATTGATGCGAAATTCTACATGAGGAGGGAAGCTTGGAATAACTTACTAGTGGTTATATTAGATATTTTGGGTTGATAGATGTTGCCAATAGGAAGAATTTTCATAATATAGAAAACAAAGCAAGAGTAGGAGTATTGTAACGTAGTGTATTGTATATTGTGGACAGTGATGTGAGAGTTTTTGTCCGACTTGGAGCAGGATGAATGCATGACAAGAATCCAAGTAATGTAATGCATTGTTTTAAACTTCTAAGATGTCAAGTTGTGTCGGGAAAGGATAGTATAACCCCTGCACATGGGCATAAAAAATTCTGGAAAAGGGTATTGCACGTTCAAATTGTGCGATTATGGGAACAAAAATGTAAACAATCAACCTTTGCTTCAAATTGTATTCTATAGGATTTATCCAGTGACAATGATCAAGTTTTTGTCAAGAATAAATATAGACAAACATATGAATCGCAAAGAGTAATTTTAAATGAAGCTACAATATAATGAAGGTAGTGGAATGTACTTTTCTCTATTATACTTAGAAGATATAAGCTAGAATATTAGTAATATTATGAAACTGATAAACCTATAGTTAGAGAATGGAGATATTTACATCATTGATGTAACTTGTGCACCTACTATATAACTTGGAGAGTTCAGTTGAAACTCATTTGTGCACTCACTAAATGCTATTACTTGCTAACATGACGTGCAATGGTTGCTCGCTGAAGTGAATATGTGATGTTTCTTGTAAGTAGTCACATCAACTACCTTTTGAAATTACACCTTCTCATTGGAGTAGGAGAAAGTTATTTGACATATAGAGGACCTAGATATGAGACGCTAATGGCCTTATCTCATCCAATAGAATATTTGGCTTATGGACAAGACTAGAAGACTAGATCTTCTTATACAGTTGCACACAATGATTACTTACTAGCTTGTAGGCGTCTTTTTGACTTGTTCTAGTGATCCTTTTGTTTCTGTTTTGGTGAAGGGATCCGTCTATCTTGAATGGGAAAGAATAAAGAATAATGGATCTTTGGTTGTAAGTTAGAGGGGCTAAGACTATATTCCAAATTCCAAACAAAAAACTCTTAACCTCTAGTTTATAAATTATACTCTCAAGTCTTCTTAACCACTAAGCCATCTTTTTATTTTAAATGTTAGAAACCATTTCATTTTATATATGTATTTTTTTTTTGTACAATGACTTGAATATTTTTGAGGATTACTTGTTTGGCTAATGAAGATCCACTTAGGCTCTATAGGATTAGAATCATGGTCTCTCATGACCAGGCTTGAATATTGTTATAATTTATACAAAACATACGAGAGATGTAACAAGTAGATTGAGTCTAGGTGTTCACACTTTGCACCGTCATAATTTTGTGTTGACTAACTTTGTTTACCAGGGCTAAATGGTTTGAATCCCTTTGAATTTGAAGCGAATTGTGTTTTACAAAGTATTTTTTTTTATCAAATCTTCATGAGTACATACCTAAACAAAAAATACTCATACTGTTTCTTTTCTCACCTCTATTTTGCGTTTTACGCATCTTCTTCCCATTCTTGTCCATCTAGTCCTAACTCTAAGCTACTATACTTCACTTATTTCCTAAAATCTGCCTCTTTTTCTAACATCTTTCTCTTGCCTTTGCTATCTCCACCATCAACCTTGAGTGAGTATAGATTCTTATTATTTTTCCTTTTCCACTCCTTTTGCCTTGTGAATCAGCTCGCCTCATGCTAGACAGCTAGAGTGCCAGTCTTTCACCTCTAAAATATGTCTTCTTCACTCCTTTTTGTTTTTCATAAAAGTTGAAGAACAAGGGGCACATGAGGGAACATTATTTCATGTGCGATGAGAAGGTCTTTTGAATACGCTAATATAGATGCTCTTTCAATATTAATTCTTTTTTGAAGGCATTTTCTAACATCTTATTTGCAGGTTATGAGGGACAATCATCCTCTCATAACTTGGCATTAAGCTCCTTAACTCTATTTAAACAGTGAAGAAAATTAGTGACCTTTATGCACTTCCTATAATCCTATGTCTCACTCATAAGAACACACAAAATAAAAAATGCTTGTTTTAATGGCATGATACCTACCTTTGTTGACATTTTTCACATCACCTATTCAATAAAGGAAGATGTCAACAATAAGAGCTGTGCATTATTTGTTTAATTTTCATGCCCTAAAACATGTCATTGGTCTGTTTTGTTAACAAGGTTATGTAGATATTGACGCTTGGTTGCTTTGGTCTTTTAGGGGTTTCAATTCTTGATGATGAAGGCGAAGGTGTTACTATGGAGTTAGAAATGAACTGGGATGGTAATCCTAGCATTATTCTTGATATAAAGACTAGGCTTGGTGTATCACTGCCTGTGCAGGTAAAGCAATTTGTTTAGTTTTGAAATCCTCTCCTTGATATTGACGATGCTTTTAGGACCGCAACTTGAACTTTCCAATCCACCACCCTACATGTGCTGATCTGTATACTTTCTCTAACAAGGGAAAAAATGGTTCTGAAGAACGTTAATTCATGGAAGTGGAGGATATAGATGTCGTGTAAATGATAAGATCTTTTGTCATCCTTGTGAAGTTTGTTTTCATGAG
Source organism: Amaranthus palmeri (assembly GCA_019776075.1). Taxonomy (NCBI): domain Eukaryota; kingdom Viridiplantae; phylum Streptophyta; class Magnoliopsida; order Caryophyllales; family Amaranthaceae; genus Amaranthus; species Amaranthus palmeri. The sequence continues at coordinate 42,187 of JAAKBH010000140.1, forward strand.
CTGATTCTAAGGATTTTACTGATTTTCGCTATAATGCAAGCATTGAAACTTATTATTTGGAAATTCACTCATCGAGTTTTATCGATGTAGGTGAAGGACATTGGATTCACTGGTGTTTTCAGGCTGATATTTAAGCCTTTAGTTGAGGAATTGCCATGTTTTGGAGCTGTCACATTCTCATTGAGAAAAAAGGTAAAGTGCTAAAAGTTTTCTTGCTTTTGCGATAATTAGTGGATGCACAATTCGTAGCTATGTCATGTATGAGCTTCCGAGTCCGAGTAACATAGCTTGCAACTACTCAATTTGAGTATCGCTAGAGTCATGAACTTTTATGCGCAACTTTTTTGAAGCTCAAATGCATTGATACGTACCATTTGATAACATTGATTGGACCTTACGTCATTAAGTGATTTTACTCTTTTTACAGATCCCCCTTTACCTGGTAGATGATGTATTAACTGATTTTATTGTTTTTAGTAAAATTCAACTTTAGTCGTACTATTTGTAGTGATCTCTACTTGTAACAAACCCATGCCAACTATCGATTACTCTCCAATCCCTTGAGTTTGACCATTCTCTTTTCCCAATCCCAATATGAGTGCTTTCTCACATGTTGGGGGAAAATGCAAAGGGACTTTGGGAGTAACTCATGATAAACCCAACTATCAGAACACCACTCCCATAATGATCTTGCCTTGGGCTTGAATATAGTCAGTAAAGCAGTTCCTCTACTATCCGCTCTCTCATCTTTGTTAATGTTGCACCTCCATTCATACAACTGTATGTATTTTTCTCCACTCTTTTATTCAATCTTCTCTGGGTAATCAACATAACAAATTATTCTTGATGGAGATAGGGGAGAGAGGGAGATCTAAATTCAAAGACTGCTGCCTGAGATCTGTCTTGATGTAGGGGAAAGGAGGGAGGTCTAGTCTATGCGAGTTGGTTTGGGATTCTGGAGTTCTGGAAGGCAGAAAGAGGGCACGCTGGATCCGACAAAGTCAATGAAGTGGGAGTGCATTTGCCACAATCAGTGTCACATGAGTTTCTAATCTCCTTGCGAATTCTATTCTAAAACAAAAAACGTGAATTATGATCGGTATTGGGCTAATTTTTGGGACAATATGAGCAAATTTTGAATTCAAAAAATAAATTAGCTAGCGAATTATGTTACACTGGTCACAACCAGGTCAGGGAAGGAGAATAAGACTGGGAAATATTGTTTACATAAAGAAAGATTGTAATAAAAGTTGAGCAAGTCAGCAAGCCAATGCAAATGCTATATGTCAGCCAGCTCTTTTACTGGTCCGAATTCAAAAACAAATATTTTTTAGAAGAGTGACTTATAGTTTATTAATAATGGCCAATGGGGAGTATTTTGGAAAAGTATGTCATTGTTGAAATCTTTGAAGATAATGTGTCCCAATCATCTTTTATGAAATGACTTTTATATTCACTTTCCGTGCTATGCATGTCTGTACACGCTGCACGATTATCTCATCTCTAAGAGCTGTAAGGTTTGTAGATAAGAACTGTCAAACCAGGCAAAGCAAGTAGGAAACAGAGCATATTCAGAGCTAAATCCCTGAATAACCAGTAGATGCTTAACAAGTACCTATATGAGAATATGACAAGGCTTCCAGATGGCATTTGAGAAAGACTGATAATATATTCTAGAAAGGAATCTTGCGTAATGAAACAGTATTTTGAATTTATATTATGTCAGAATTGAATAAATAAAATGGACATTGTGAGTTTATATATACGTAGAGGAAAGATGGAAAAACAATTGAGAAGATTCGTGAGTGTATCTTTGGAGTTGCTACTTCTCGAAAAAGATTGTGGCGTGTACACACTTATGTATTCCTGCATATGCTTGTGTGCATCATTCGTTTCTCACTAGTATTTCTATGCTTCGTCGTTGCAGAAAAAGCTAGACTTGACACTTAAGGTTATTGGTGGAGACATGACTGCGATTCCAGGGTTGTCTGATGCTATTGAGGTTTGGTTCCTTAACTTCTTTTGTTAGTTTTGACTAAACTCTGTTATATGAGTGATCCCGTTGTGTCTGAAGTGGCATAGCTGTTTGCTCTTCCTTATCTTTCTTGTGTAGAGCACAATAAGAGATGCAATTGAAGATTCTATAATGTGGCCTGTCCGAAAAATAATTCCCATTCTACCTGGGGACTACAGGTACCTGAAAATGGAAGTTTATAATTTTGTTAGATCATTCGTTTGAATGCTAGAACCCCTTTTTATTTTACAATTTTTGAATTTCAGTGATCTGGAATTAAAGCCTGTTGGGATGCTAGAGGTAAAGCTTGTACAAGCTAAAGAGCTGACAAACAAAGATCTGATCGGAAAATCAGATCCTTATGCTGTATTATATGTACGACCAACGCGTGACAGAACAAAAACCAGTAAAACAATTGTAAGTTTTCCAAATTCCTACCGTGTCTTTAAATTTTCAAAACGCATAAGCGCATATTTTGATCAACCGTTTTCTGTGCTGTTTTCAGAACAACCAGTTAAATCCAATTTGGAATGAACACTTTGAATTCATTGTAGAAGATAAATCTACTCAACATTTGGTGGTTAAAATATATGATGATGAAGGTCTTCAGGCCGCTGAACTTATAGGCTGTGCTCAGTTCCAGCTAAAAGATCTTGAGCCCGGTAAAGTGAAGGATGTGTGGCTCAAGCTAGTCAAAGATTTGGAGGTCCAGAGAGACGTAAAAAATAGGGGGCAGGTGAGAAACAAGTTTTGCTTCAAATTGAAAAAAATATCGTTGTACAATTGTGGCCCGTAGCCAATTAGAAAGAACGTCTTTTTTATCAGTAACAAGGGTAAAGTTGCGTACATACGACTTTCAAAATGCGCCTAGGTGGAAACCATTTAATGAGATTGGATTGTCATTAACTTGGAAGTATCTATTCGGCATATTCTTACCATTTACATTCTCTTTTTGTATGTGCAAATCCCATTAATGGAGATTATTTTGTTCTCTATTGTAGGTACACTTGGAGCTTTTATACTGTCCATTCGGTGCAGGAAATGGTGTTTCGAATCCTTTTGCAGCATCTATGACGTCTTTGGAGAAGGTTCTTAAAAATGGAGATCATGAGATCCAAGATGCAGAAATTAGCCCAAGTCTTGTTCCCAAGAGGAAGGAGGTTATTGTCAGAGGGGTGCTGTCTGTAACGGTGATTTCTGCTGATGATTTGCCCGCAGCTGATATAATGGGCAAGTCGGACCCTTATGTTATTGTCACTATGAAAAAGTCTCAAATAAAAAACAAAACCCGGGTAAGATTTCGATGGCCAAACAAGCAGATCCTTTCTGTTTAATCCACATTTCATGTGTTTAACATTTATGCGTTCAGGTTGTGAACGAAAGCTTGAATCCCGTTTGGAACCAAACCTTTGACTTCCTTGTTGAAGATGGGCTTCACGACATGCTTATGCTGGAAGTATGGGATCATGACACCTTCGGGAAGGTACTGATTTTATTGAATTAATTAAAAAACATCTTTTTCTCATCAATCATGTTCTTTACGAACAACTTTGATGAATACTGATAACTCCCGATGTCAAGGAACCATCTCAACCTAAAGCTTAAGTTGATGGCTAAGGCCCCAGAATATGTTATATACTCTAACACGCCCCCTCATACCTCTTGTCACGTTGGCTCTGATACCATGTCAAGGAACCATCTCAACCAAAAGCTTAAGCTGATGTTTGAGGCCCCAGAATATGTTATATACTCTAACACCCGATATAGACACAGTATTCGAACAGATTGATCCATTTTTTAATGGGTATTAATCCATCTCGAATGACCAAGAGAACAACTGCTTTTCTTTGTATGCAACACGAACAGGAGTCGTTAAGAAGTACTGCAAATTGTGTGACATCCAAATGTTTGATTCTGAACTGTGCAGGACTATATGGGCAGATGCATCTTGACATTGACAAGGGTGATACTAGAAGGCGAATATAGAGACAGTATTCCGTTGGATGGCGCTAAGACGGGTACCTTGAACTTGAATCTGAAATGGTCGCCTCAACATGTGTACCGTGATTGACAGATTTCAGATCCGATTGTACATTATACAGCCGATCCTCTTGAGTATGTACAAAAGGAATCAAACCTAGAGCTGTATAGCTTATACAGAAAAAAGCTTTATTGGAACAAGTTAAAAACATTCCAACTTTGTTATTGTGGTTCTGTGGAAACAATAAACTGTAAAGTACCCTACCTAGCATTTGATGTAAATTGTAGAAATTTGAAAGGCGGAGGGAATGGCAGTTTTGTTCGTTAACTTCTCTTATGCTTTTGATTAGCGATCTTTCGAATTGTCAATCTCGATGATTTTCGATCTTTTACACGACACGATAATATGACCGAAATTATTAAGACATGAAAAGAATTTTACAAAATAAGCATGAACCCCTGATCAATTTATGTTAATTACTCTAGGCTTATCAAAGTGGACAGCGGGTTTGTATTGGTTGCTTTTGGGTTTGATTAATTTTGGGTAGGATTGTGTCGGGTTTGGGTCAACCTTGTTAGAAAAATACTAAGACAAATTTAATTCAAATATCTATAAGTTAGATAAGTTAGGAGTAAAAGAAGGCTTAATTTTTATTGACTTAATGATTAATTTAGTTTTTTTTTTCATTGGTGCTAACGGCAAATAAATCTCTTGCCTTAGACTTTGGATAGGAGATGCCTATATTGAGAAATATGTTTTCCAATTTTTCTTTTAGTTTTTATTGAAAAGCGCTTATTTATTTCAAATGTTCAAAAAAGGTAAAAAAAAAATCTATAAAAGCCAAAACTAGTTGAAAAATTAATCAATTCGTATTTTTCCTTAAATTTATAACAAGCAAATTAATGTTTTTCTCTTATATACAAAAATTTATGACAAAAATGAAAGTAATTATGTAAGAAAAATTGATGCTAAAAGCATTAAATATATACGCATAGTAGTGTGTTCACTATTATATTAAATTGTAACAACCTAAGTCTATAACAAATTAATATTCAAAAAAAAAGTCTATAACAAATTATGACTGTCAAGCAAAATATAACTACCCCAACATGAGCCCCTTTTAACATTGTTACTCCTTAATTTAAATTTACCACAAAATTCCAACGCCAATATGGGAAGTCAAGTAACACCGGCCAAACGTAGTTATATTTATTAGGAGTATCTATCACGCATACAAATGCAGAAAACCATTTCCAATACAAAAACTCAAAGATTAAACAATGACAGATATTGAACACAGCGCTAATATTTTTATGCTAAATCATCATACTCCTTCAACCACTTAGTACAACTTACTACACTCATCAGTCATCATACTAGCTAAAACAAGATTATACTTATAGTATTGTTGATGACAAGATTAACAAAACTGCTGACTGCTAATAGTAAGATTATTTCAAAATTGTTGTATACTAATACCACTCCAAAATATGGGAGCATAGATCATGAATATTATTTGATCAAAAGAAGATGATAATCAAAATCCTTGATGAGCTTCATCTTTCTCAGGCATTGATTTCATCGGAGCATCAGAAGATTGACGCACATTACTTACGGTGGACTCTCTCGCATCAGAACCAAACTCACCAGTAGTAATTGGATAAAATCCTGACTTCTTTTGATCAGTAACCGGAATTGACTGACTGAGATGAGGAAATGGACAAGGAATTCCATGAATGATTACCTTTGAGTTGTAGAGAAGATTTGGATACTTGATTTTGACGTAGTTGATTCTCAACGGAGACAGATAGTTACCTTCTGGTGTATTAGTGATTGTGAGGCTTTCTCCAGACTCAAGCGTCGGAAAAACAGTCGACGCTGGAAGTTTTTCTAGGTCTGAAATCCTCATGAGTCTATTCGGAATAATATGGAACCTCACACTGTGAACATACGCATGTCCACCATGGAAGATGGAGAAATCATCGACGGCGAAGATTGTCATATTGTGAAGAGTGACAAGTTCATGAAACTTAATTTTGATTGCAAGGGAGAGAATACTGTATCCACTTGTTCTAAGTCGAATCATCGCGTCAATGAGCATTATCCGAGTTAACGCGGTAGAAGGAGAAGAAAGATGAGGGAGAGCGAGTGACGTCAACTTTTCAGTAGAGCACGAAAACGGCGAGAGATGAGAGAGAAAACCTTGAACACCATGAATGATTATACGACTACCGACATAGAGGTCTGGATGAGTTATTTCGGCTCCATTGACAAAGATTTTTGTTCCGTTCACGGAAGAGGTAACGGTTAAACAACGACCTGGAAAAATCGTCTCGATTTTCGCGCCAAAAATGATGTTACTGAGGTATTCAAGAGGATACAAACCTGGAATCGAGTGTTCTTGGAGAAGGAGAGGAAGCGAGCAAGAAGGACAAGTTCGCATCGAAGAATCTGACGGAGCGAAGACTGTGACAGGACGATCAATCCATTGAAGATGCGATTCAGATGAGAGAGAAAGTGAGCGAGAAGCCATAGCGAAGTCATGGAAGCCGAGTTCATCGAGAATGTGAGTAATGGAGCTCAGAGGAGAGATAAACTCTGGTGTGGTAACGAATTCTGAGGTAGAGAAAGGATATGTTGGTGAAGAAGATGGAGAAGATGAGAACGAGCTTGAATGAGCTTCAATGGCGGAAATGAGCGAGTGAGAATTGAAAATTGTTGCGAAGAAGATGAAGAGTAGGAGAAGTTTTCCCATTATTGACAGCTTTGTGTAGAGAGCACAAGTGAGGTTTTTGTGAGAGCGAAGATTATATGAGAAACGGTTATTGAGGGGTTATTTATAGAATGTTATGGCCAATCATATTGCTGCAAACTGCCAGCGTGTTAAATACTCCTACATGTTTAGAAGTTTATTTATTTGGTAATGGATGAAAATGGCGGGTTTCTTAGATTTAAAAAACATTTTGTAATGGATGGAAATTCCGAGTACATTTTGATATAAAATAGACTAATTTAGTTAATATTTTTATTGTGCATCTTTCTTTATATACTACCTCCGTTAAATGTTATGTGCAACCGCAAAGGTCTTAATTAGAGGAAGTAGGGATAGGTAATTAAGGGAAAAAAAGGAGAGAGAAAATGATGGAAGTAGGGATAGGTAAGTAAGAGAAAGAAGGAGAGAGGAAGTAGGAATAGGTAATTAAGGGAAAGAAGGAGAGAGAAAATGATGGGATAGGTAATTAAAGGAGAGAGAAAATGATGGAATAGGTAATTAGATTGGTTTTTTTTTACTAAAAAAAAGAAAGAAAAAAGTGAGTTGCAGATAACCTTAAGCGGATAAAAATGACAAAAATTGCAGATAACATTTAACGGAGGTAGTATTATTTATCAATTTATATTCTTGATTTATTTACTTTATTTACTGACATACTCTAACTCTTCCTTAGATTTAATATTAATACATATAATATTAATTAGTGTGATGAAAATATGTAAGAGCAACTCTTCCTAAATTTATTTTGAACTCTTATCTAGACTCTAATTTAATATTAATACATATTATATATTAATACATTTTCTATAGGACCTAGGAGGGTGAATATTTAGGTGGTTAGAAATGAAAATTTGAACAAAATATGTTTTTTTAAAAGAATTCTATAGAGTGAGTTTGAAAAGTTGTACTATTTTTTAAAATAAGTGTCACCTAGTCCAAGCCTGAGTTATGGTTATGTTCGTTGTTACAACAAACAATTAATTAAATCGAGTTAAAAGTTAGTCTAGCAATTGCCCGCTATTTGCAATAGCGGACCATATGCAAACAAAAACTTAGATCAAAAACGTATGTGGGAAAACAATCTTCCCATTAACATCCAAAGTCAACAATAGTCAACTAAGTCAAAAAAGTCGACCTAGGAATAATCCCCTGTTAGTAACAACGGGCTATTGTTGTCCGTGTTTGTAATCACCCGCTATATTACATGAACATATTTTAACTCTTGTATAACCACGGAAAATCATGTTTAAGCTTCTCTCTCCTTATATCAATATTTCAACATTGAAAAACTTTGAAAGTTAAATTATATTGATTCCATAAATTTCAAATTTATATATTAAAATTCTTAAAACGGCCACTACAGATTAGAAATAATAAGTTGTTTTAGTTTACATTTATTTCAGGACTTGACAAAAGAAATGTTATTTCTTAATAATGTGCAACTAAATTGATGTATTTCTAACTTATAATATTACATCTAAAAGTGTTTAAAGAGACCCAATAATATGACATTTATTCGATCTCGTAAAAGAATCAGATTTGATTAACTTCAAAAATAGATTTACAATTATGTAAATACTAACATGAAAATAAGGCCTGATTTTAAAGGAATTGATGAATTTCCCCAACTTTGGATGGCCTAATCATCATTCTAAATGAAGATAAAATATATAATTTTTCGGTTCTAATATTAACGACTATAGTAAAATGAAACATGTATGTTAAAATTCATGTTTAAGAAACAAGATAATTAAAGAATTGAATGAATGAAGCCATGAGAGAGTAAGAAGAAGGAGGGGGAGAAGACAGAGTTTTATTATTGTATATTTGTTGTCTTTGAACTAATACAAAATAAAAGCTATTTATATCATCTAAGCTACATACATGATTAACTAACTAGAGTTTAGTTAACTAACGATGTAAATCTAATTATAATGGCTAAACCATAAACTCCAACAATACATACACATCTTATTTAAACAAGTTGCAGATGTTATTAATTATCAGGGATCAATCAGAAAATAATCGTTTTGTTTGTACAATGATATGCTTATCGATACTCGATCTACAATGTAACACACTGATTACAATTTACATGTCAGTAATTTGGCTCTCCCAGTATGTAGGAATTATGATTGTACTCTTCTTTCTAAAGCATAATTCTCTGAATGCCCAGTTATGTATTCTTGATAGTATCAAATCAGTTCTAGAGATATCTGACAAAGAAGCTCAAATGAGTGCCTGTGAAGAATATTGAGGAACGAAACTAGACTCCATAAAATTAAAGCGTGGACGATATTTGGGACAACTGAAATTTTGATTAATTGATGACATTATGTACGAAGTTTACCCCCATAAAATTAAAAGGCAGCACACCTAAAAGACCGCGGTGTCTCCAGCTTCCTTCTTCGCTTGCTGCTTGCCCTGTGTCACCATAACGAAAAGTTTTCTAAAAGTTAAAAAAAAGAAAACAATAATATAAACAGTATGCTAATTTGGTTACTTCAAGTTCACCATGGAGAGTCGAGTCGAAAAAAAGAAAGTTTGAAAATCTCAGTCGAGTCGAGTGGAGTATCTACAGTTTAACACAAAATTGTGCTTACATCTAGCTTAAGGCAGCCACATGTGCATTTTGCCAAGGCATAGTGCAAAATATGGCTGATTCATAATGGGGCTTAGTTGTAAGAGTTTTCAATGCTACAAAAAGATACTATTTGCAATGTAAAGGCGTAAGAAAATGACAGGTTCAAGGGATATTTCATGGTTTCGGAAAATATTTGGTAATGCGACAACCACCCCTGTTATCGCAGCATCGTGAATGTTACTAGGTTGAGTTCAAATCATTTTTGTTGTTAAATAGAGCTTATTTCAACGAGGGAGCAAGTTTTTAGCTGAGCAAATGCATAATAAGCCTGCAAATACAATGTACTTACCAGTATTGGTTCAGCAGAATAACTGAATCAGTAGGAACTTTCTTCCCATCATCATTTCGATTCCAATGGTACAAAGCATGTGTTCTGTTCTTTATCTCCAGTGTAGCATGCCCATAACTAGCTTCTCTAAATGCAGAGTATTCAGGTTGTGGATCCCTGAATCTGTAAAACAAAAACGAGATGCTTAATTTAAGGCGTATAGAAAAACTCACAGAAATAGTAGACAATGATGAGTATTTCCATCGTAATATAAGAAGTTTAGTCTTTGGGACTCTCACTTTCCAGCAAGACCTTCTTGGTTTCCCCCATCTCCGATAGTTATATAAACAGGAGCTGCTTTGTCTGGGACGGGATAACGCTCACCATTCGATACGTTGTATTGTATATTTGAAATTCGATACTGTCAAAAGAAAGCATAGAATTAGCTTTGAAACTCATCCTGATCAAAGGTTCTTCTGTTCTTTAACGAAGAGAAACAAAGAAACTGCATGCCAATCATATAACGTGACTGTAGTGAAATCAATCAAGGGTGTGTTTGGAAAATGAGCTTTTTACAGGCTTTTGACCTTTTAGTTGGTCAAACGGCCAAAAAAATGTGTTTGGTAAATGGTTTCTAAGCCATGTAAAAAGCTAGCTTTGAAGCCAAATTCGAAAAGCTACTCTTTGTAGCTTTTTCATTGGTTTGAAGCCAAATTCGAAAACCAACAACTAATTATACCAAACATCTCCCTTAATAGCTAGCTTATAAAGTTGGCTTAACAACTAATAAAAAAAGCCAATGCTACTAACAAGTCAAGCAAGCCAACCGAACTAGCTGACAGCCAACAACCAAATTGCCATACACTACATTCACTTAAATCATTGTTCATCATGATTTAGTTCCTTTGAAAGCACATAAAAGCCACTACTATTTGGTAAAACAATACATTAATCAGTGTCCCAAGGTCATGTTACCGGCATACAAGTTTTGTTAATTAACTCAAATTAGATTATCTGAAATATGGTTTCCTTCACTCGATATATCTTGATGTTTGATAAATATATATAGCTTAACCTTGTGCAGAATAATAGGTAAATGTATGTGACGAAAGAAACCTACCGATCTTTCATATGCATGTACATGACCTGCAAATACAACATCAACTCTGTGACGAACAAACCATTTTTCGAAGACAGCTCGCATACTTTCACCCTCCATAAAATGTGCTTCATTGCTGCTGTAAATTGGGACATGCGTTAAAACAATCAACCAAGGTGTCTTCTCCCTATCCACCCTCTTAAGCTCTTGTTTAAGCCAAATCCATTGCGGGGTGTATTTCACTGTTAAGGAAATTATTATCAAATTCAATTTACCTATATGGGGAAAAAGGAAGAAAGCTAAAAGAAAAAGAAACGGTAACTCATGGACTTCAGGTGAGCATATAGAGTAAAAACATTAAAATGATAATTAGTGAAAAAGCATTAAATTATTGTTCGAACCTACAAGTCTACCTATTATTGCCAAGAATACCTTAAACTTTGAATTACTTAACAAATTTATATCACAAATGATCTATTGGAATCTTCGAGGCCCATGTATCTATAATGATTGAGGATACGGATCTGAAGCAAGAATGCGGAAACATCCAAGGCAGAAAAGAAGAGAATAGGGGAAGAATGCTCATAGATTATGATAGTAGAAGAGCAGTGTGCCCAGCCTCAACTCTTAGGGGTTGTTCGGTATAATGATTGCAATGGAAAGGGAAAAGATGATCAAACGGATTCCATAAGCTTTATTTAAAATTTTAAATAATCTGTTTGGTTACACTTGCGTAATGTAAGGGAATCAATTACTATACATTAGAGACTCACCAGCTTAAATCAAGAAGTTCTTAAACCATACCTCCATTTTTTCTGTCTTAAACCATAACTACACCAATTTCAGAGCTTTCTCTCTGCTCAAATTTTGGTAACCTTTTGCTTTAGTTTATCTTCACAACAATCATTAATTAAAAAAAAGATTGAAATTAAGGTTTGATCAATAAACAAAAATATTTGATAAAGCTACTTATAGGTTATAGCACTGTAATTAAATATAATTGGAGCTTTTATTACCATTAAAACGATGGAAGTTGGTAGTTTTAGTTATTTGACGGGTGGCTGAAGTTGATACATAAAGGTTAGCTAAGAAAATAGGGTTGAGGTCTTAAGGAAGATAACTATTTCCCCGAATATTGTTGCAGAAACAAAACTAGGGGTATCTGTTACTCCCAAGTAAGGGTAATTGATACCTACATCTCAAAACAAACAGCATGTAAGGGTATTTGTTATTTTGAATCCATTACCTTTCTAAAAAAGATCCTTACCAAACAGCCTCGTAGAGTGGTTGAGCAACTCCCAATGTGTCAATACACAATTACTAAATACAAGCATAGGTTTGATAATACCCCCATCCCTCTATTTATATACTATTGTAACACCCCGGCCCCTCGGACCGCCGGTGACTACTCATAGAGACTGTAGACTAACCCCACAGACCAACACAAGTCTTTCCAGCGCACTTTGGCCTCACTCGTGCGCACCCAGGAAAACTTCCCAGGAGGTCACCCATCCTAAGATTGCTCCCCACCAAGCACGCTTAACTGTGGAGTTCTTAGCAAATGGGTTCCCTAGAAAAGAAGATGCACCTTGTTGATATGAGTAGTCTATCAATCCTTTTTCAATCTAAATCGGGGGTATCACACTCACCCCCACTTAGGAATACAACGTCCTCGTTGGACCGACATTTCAGAATCTTTTCTCCTGCTAGGTGCGCTGAACACACAATCAGCCACGGTCGCAGGGTTGCTCTGATACCATTTGTAACACCCCGGCCCCTCGGACCGCCGGTGACTACTCATAGAGACTGTAGACTAACCCCACAGACCAACACAAGTCTTTCCAGCGCACTTTGGCCTCACTCGTGCGCACCCAGGAAAACTTCCCAGAAGGTCACCCATCCTAAGATTGCTCCCCACCAAGCACGCTTAACTGTGGAGTTCTTAGCAAATGGGCTCCCTAGAAAAGAAGATGCACCTTGTTGATATGAGTAGTCTATCAATCCTTTTTCAATCTAAATCGGGGGTATCACAACTATCATAAGCATTTTGATTTTGTTATTCAAAAATACCCTGTAACAGAAGTATAACCAATTCTTAAGCTGACATAACGAATTGCACTCTTGCATAACTTGATACTCATTCAAGAAGTAGCTAAAAACCAACTTAGTTCCCTTCTTCCAGCTGTAGTTGTAACACAATGCTGGCTTGGCTGCTACTTGGATTGGGCCTTCACCAGCTGTTGAGTACATTACATTATTCACCACAAAAAGTTTCCATGTAGCATCAGAACAAGGCAAACCATGCCACTGGATCAAAACTTTATCAATGGAATTTTCATCATGCAGACTTGTGAATGTCCAATTCCCAGCCAGAGTTGAGTTGGGAAGGAAGAGGAGTAGGAAGAAATGTAGAGCCATGAGCCCTCTTCAATTGAGAAATGATTATAACGTGGAAAACCAATGATCTGCTTAGCATAATTAGGTCTTGAACTCACCATTATGGCCACCCATGGCAGGGTATTGATATTCAAATAGTAGCTTCTATATGAAAGGAGAAACACCCTCGAGTCAAAGGATAACCACGAGGAGGAAAGTCCCCTTTCAAAGGGCACTGACCATAGTTTTTAAAAAAAGGGTCGGTTACAATTTGATGCTGGAGCTGCTCCTAAGTACTCGTGGGTCGCGGATCACTCTACCCCTTCTGATTTTCTGTCGTTTTGCACATCTCCATGGGCTGCGTGGCTAGTTCGGAACAAGTCTCTCTTCTCTGATGAAGCTGTGAACCCTGTTGTAATTACAAGCAAGTTGCACAAGCTGGTCCACGATTATAATGAATACCAGACACGAACACAATGCCCACTGTTTTCAAGGGTGCTTCGGTTTTCTTCATGGCTTCCCCCCTTAGATGCTTGGGTAAAAATTAATTTTGACGCCCATGTGCCTAGTGGGAACCGTAGGGGGCTTGGAATTGTTGCTCGAGATAAAAATGGCAAGTTGTTAGTTGCGGGAGTCCGTAGAGTGGTGGCTACTTGGTCCGTGGAAACTAGTGAAGCAGCTGCGGCTCTTTTTGCAGTGGAGCTCATGGCTAGACTCGGTTATCGTCTTATCCATCTTGAAGGAGACGCTCTTCCTGTTGTGTTGACTATCGATAGCAGATCTGATGGCTTTTCCCCGATCCATACAATTTATGACAAACTGTACTCTGTTATTTCTCTTTTTGATGGTTTTGTTTGTAGTCATGTATCTCGTAGTGGTAATACTTTAGCTCACGCTGTCGCTAGATGGGACACTGGTGTGGCTAGCGAGAGAATTTGTATGGATCCGTTCCCCCAAGAGCTGTTAACCTTGGCGGGCTTTGATTAATATTAGCCATCAGATTTATCCTCAAAAAAAAAAAGTACTCTAGAAGTGGAGATCATGGAAGAAAGCAAATTAGAAGGATGACGAGAAAAGGCATCTGCACAAAGGCCACAAACACGACGGCAAAACTTAATTCCAAAAACATAAGCCAGTAATTTAATCACCACTTTTGATACTCGATCCCAACTTCATGTTGTTCCATGATGAATTAATTTGAAGATTGTGCTGCAGTCCAATTAATTAGGTTTCTGCCCAAAAGATAGTGGCACCATTTTGGAGCAACTACCACAATTGCCATAAGCTCGTTTTCAAAATGAGCTTCCCATGACCACCAACACCCAAAGCTTTGCTAACGTAAGCGATGGGATGAGCATTCAGAGAAATGACATCTTTAAAGCCATAGCCTGAAGCGTCTGCCTCTACCACATATAGTATCTCAAAATTGGGTATCCCATCACCGGAGTTGTTGACATGGCTTGCTTAGATTCCTAAAATTTTAATTCAGCTTTTGCATTCCACAACGAAGAAACACGTTTCAATTGGCTAGTGAGGGGTGCGGCAATCGGAGCATAAACACGAATGATTTTACAATAACCCGTGAGCCCGAGAAAACCATGTAGTTCTTTTAATGTTTTTGAACTTGGACTTATTCATCAACACCACAGACCACATGACCCAGATAAGCAATTGTTGTCTGCCCAAATTCACACTGGTTACTATTGACATACAACTTGTGTTAAGTAAGCAATTCTGAAACTGAAGCCAAATGCTGAGTATGCTCGACAAGGGTGGGGCTCTAAACAAGTTTGTCGAAAAAACACCACTACAAATATCTGCAAAAAGCGGTCGGACATATGTCAAGCCAAACAGCATGACATGAAGCTCGTAATGGCCCTCATGGCTGTGATTAGAGATCTTGTGCACCTCCTTTAGACGAACCCGAATATGTGCACATCCTCTAGAACACCTCTGCACCATGTAATTCATCCAACAATTCGTCAATGACAAAAATAGGATATTTATCACTAACTGTTTCTTTGTTCAAAGCCCGGTAATCCACATAAAAAATGCAAAGACCCATCTTTCTTTTTGAATAAAAGAATCGAACTGGAAAAAGGACTTCTTGAGGGTTGTATAATTCCACCTAAAAGCATATTCTCAACCAACTTTTCGATCTCAATTTGTCTGAATTTACGGTTAACGGTAGGGTCTAACACAAACTGGATTTAGGCCTCTTTTACAAACAGGCACTTGACATGTTGAAAATTTCAGAATACTCTACTAACACATCACGAAGTTGCTCAGATATTAATTGATCATTAAGTTCCTCTTCAATTCTCCCTAACTCCACCCTATTCAATTCAACTAACATATTGCCTCCTTTACAAATAGTTAGGACCTTGCTACGTTTCTCATGGAATTCTTTATCGTTCAGGCGTCAGACATTGTCTTGCGGTATTCTGAAATGGAGAGGATTTCAGTTTTTAGGGAAAAAAATTCTTTGATGTCTTTGGAACTTTTTGGAAGATTGGAATAGTTAGGTTTGAACAGGGAAAAGGAAGAAAGGGGCTACGACTAACATATTGCCTCCTTTACAAATAGTTGTTTCTCCTCCAACTTATTAGCCAACTCAATTGCTTTCTCAATGAAGTCCAGATCCCACATATGAACTTTAATGTGCATTTTGGGCTCTAACCCTTTAATGAAATTCGAGTGCATTACTTCTACAGATAGATATGAATTATGATAATGGAGCTGCAAAGTGAATGAAACTTGCAATAATCATCAACTAAACATCAAAGCTACTGTGCGACTTGCCTTATTCGCGAAAATGTCTCAACATCATTTGCTTGAGTTTGGTCAAACTAGTGATCAATTTCCACTAATTTTCTACCACTAAAGAAGGGTATCTTATCTAGGCAAACCACCACATACACCTCACCTCCTTCTCATCTAGGTTATAGAAGTCAAAATAATGCTCACTGGAATATAATGTGATCGAGATGTGCTCCTAAAACTAAAGTACAAGATTTATCAAATGGATCATTAGACCAATGCTAATATATGAATATGCTGGGCGTTTAGAAACAATCATTCAAGAAAGATGAAAACGGAAATACAGATGCTTAGATCGAAGAACAGACATAATTTGAGGAATAGAAATTAATATGAAGGCATAAAAAAGAATTTAAGAGTTGCAGATATTGAGGAGGAGATGAACATTAATCGTTTAAAATAATTTGGAGAAACAACGAGTAGATATTGGCAAAGCAACACGAAAGATAGAAAATTAGAAATTGGCAATTTTATAAAGACGGCGAGGAAGACTAAGGAGGACTTAGAAAGCAAGCGAGGAAACGAATATGAACAATTGAGATTAACAAGTTGAGATGGTAAAAAATGGAAATGAATGTAAAAAAAGAATTCAAGTGAACGATCAATTAAACCACGAAAGTTTCATGTAATTGTCCCTTGCAAGTTTGCAACTTTGCAAGTTGCAATGTTTGTTATTACACAGCTTTTCTGACATAAATATATGTCTTCAAAAATTTCTCATTATCCTCACTTTCTAAATATCCCTTCTTCCACATTTCATAATTTCTAATAAGAAGGTAAATGCTGCAAAATCTACTATGCCCACGTACAATTCATGCATGCTATGAGCATGAGGCGAGAACAACTTTTCAACAGACAATTCCCAAAATAATAATGCCTAATGGACTTGGACGGAAAATTTAATATAACGTAGAATTGAGCGCATGGCAGTTTGCTAAAATTGTAGCATTTGGGTTTTATTTAAATTTAAGTTGGGTTTAAATTCAAGGATAAAGTTTAATATGTTGCATTTTAATTGACAATTAACACTCCCTTTTCCCCAGAAATCAGAATAAATGCATATGCTCAGGCGGAAGCTTACCAAAAGGAGAATAGCTGGAGAGCACTATTATATGAGCAGATGCACGCCGAACAGCATACCAAAGAGGGCTACTGCTTTGGGAAGCAGCATAAGGCGTCGCATATCTTTGAAGGTATGATTTAAAAGGGATAAGTTCTCCCTGGACATAAAAATAAGAAATTATCAATAAGTAAGCATTAATTTTCAATTCCATGTGTATTTGAAAGAGATATGCTTCATACAAATACACCATTCAAAGCATAAACACATGATTATATGATCGCCATCCTCAAACTTCCCTAAGCGCTCACATTTTACAAGATCTATATTCTATATGCAGTCTAAATTTACGCGATGTAGAGGGAAGAGTAGCTGTAGAATCCAATCATGAATTATATGCATATACCAATTTGTATTAGGGTACAAATTTCAAACACAAAGGAAAGACATGAGAAGGTTGATGAGGGATGTCAACAAGATTCGCAAGCAGGTTGGGACAAGGGAACACTCTATATTCAAACTATACGAACACATATGTCAATCATGTAAGAATTTAACAGCACTTGGAATGACTCAGAAACTCTGTTGGATGGGTTTAAATCCTTTAGTTTTTTTGTCGATAGAGTTCAGAATTATTCTATCTTAATTTAAGCCATTAAACAGACACCCCCACCTCTACATCTTTCGTTAATAACTTCAAATGAGATCATCACCTGATAAATGCACCATGAAGGCCTACGGGCCTAGTGGATCCAACTCTTTGGAGTATGATTACAAAATTTTATCTTACAGCTAATTCCTCATGCTTGGTATAAGCGTGAGTTTTAAATCCAAAATCATTTAGCAGGAATAAAGACGATAGTCAACAAATATTGACTAAGAAAACATGTGATATACAGAAAACTACTAGATTAATATAACTAAAACAGAAAATAAAAAATGTGTTTACCAAGTTGGGCATGTATTCTATCTCATGATTTCCGGCAGACCAAATCCAAGGCTGGTAGGCAGCTATTTTCTCAACAAAACGACCCCATGTGTCCCAACGCATTCCAATGTCATTACGATGACAAATGTCAGCGTAAGAAAGATCCCCAACAAATAAGACGGTTTGTGCCCCACTCTGCAGGTAATGCTCAATTGTAGAAAGAGAGTTATATGTCTGACCCAAATCACCTGGAAACAGAACAAAAAGAATGTGAAATTCTTTAGAAGTTCTCATGGACATATCTTTTTTCATTAGCCAAGAAGACGCGTTAGGAAGAGTTAGCTAACACCAGACTGCTAGTAATAAACAAAAAGTCAGCAATGCAAGAATGTTCATTTTAAGACCAATAGTATTCTTGACATACTAGTGAAAAGAAGACATAAGAAATTGTAGCATTTCTGGTATAATTATGTTATGTGTTTGGATGGCGGTAATATTGCTTAGTTAATGTTTTAATATAAAAGGATAAATTTGTGTTCCTATAGTAAATCATTGAGAGCAAACCTTTTCAAAACAATAAAGTAATTAATGTTCTACAGACCATTTTATATCATCGAAGCTTAGTGCTAAAATCTGAAAAAGGACGGCTAGAAGCAAATTAAATTTTCAAACAGCACAATCAAAAACAAATCACCAGAAAAGCAACAGATTACCAATAATGCCAAATTTGTACGAGGAGTTTGGATCAATCTTTGGAGGAGTTTGAAACCAAAATTTGCGAGCTGAATCATCACTACCAATCTTGTAATAGTACTTTTTGTCATACTGGATTGCATAAGAAGAAGAATAAAGAACGAAGTGAGCAACATGTTAAAAGTGGAAGGGAACAAATATAAACTAATGAAGCAACTGCAAATCTCCAACTAAATTAGCTAGACACAAACAATAAATATTACCTCTAGGCCATCAACGAGACAATGATGGATATAACCAGAATTATACTTATAAAAGCTGTAATTTGAAACAGTCCCCTCAGCGGTAAATTGAAAGTTATCCTCTGATGTTCCATATTGTACTTTACTGGATCCTGGTTTATCAGGTGTCACCCAAGAGATTATAACAGCTTTTCCATCATAGTCACCTTGTGTTATGTGCACCTGCCACCATCGCACCAACAGTAAAATTATGAGTTTCAATCTTCAGAAACATTTCATTTTTTATTCATTTCTTTTTTGGGCCACATAACATCATTTCTCAAAAATAATCAAATTTGATTGTCTAGCATGATTGTTTGAAAAGGTCTGTCACTAGAAGGTTACTAATTCACCAAAATGACTGATTTTTTTTCTTGTAGTGGTTACAGGTTGAAATAGGGTAAAAATGTATGATAATGGACTTAGTTTTAGATTACGGCAGTATAGCAGCAACCAATCCCAATCTACTATAGAGAGCTTATCACAAGGTAAAGATCAAAGAAGCAAAGGAATAGTTTCCCAAGATTATGAAAACAACAAATGCAGTGTCATGAAAAACATAAGATAGATTGATCCTAACACAACTTCAATCTTGTCCCTATAGACACCACTTGTAAAGCTAAACTCAAATTACATAAGATCTAAGGGTGCATAATTGCATTCTCCAACACTAAATAGCTGTGCAAGTTAAACAGTTTAAAAGTGCAGGAAAAACGGATGTAGATACGTTAACACAATCACGCAAATAGGGACAGTCTGGTCCTGCAGGCTGGAGCTCAAACAACTTAAGTTTAGATGCTAACATCTCACAAATCCTCTTAATACTTGATGCACTTAATGACTAATGTGTGCAATGCTAACTGGAAAATTCTGAGTCCTCTACTCACATTTCCACAAGGGTTTCAATTTTCACTATCAAATTATCAAATGAGGAGTCATATTGTTGAAATATTTTGATTTTAGCAACTCTATTCAGCCATGTAAGACTTCGCCATGCTCATACCCTAGACCAATATGCAAGCCTTCTAAATCCTAACTCACTATGAAATATCTAAATACTTTAGGACTATAAGTCAACCAACTATAAATCTAGTATGTGTCTCTTCTAGAATAAATTGCACGTGGTAGGACACCGTAGCTATCTAGAGTACAAATTAAGCAATGGATACCCCTCATCATTTATTTTGTCAGATTAGAGAAATGGGACTTCACCTCTTAACGATCAAGCTGAACTCAATAAGAAGACTCTTAAATTATCTATTCGACTATTATTTCCCTCTAATCTTTCGCCATTCTTGAAAACATTAATGAAAGGTTCCCCCCACCATCTACAGCATAGTAAACAACCAGAAGATATTTTGCATTAAGTTGAAACCAGTGCAAGTATCAGTGTTCCCTCAGCGTGTCCACGTGCAAGCCCCACAAACTAGCAATTCATGCACATCCCACGGGGCACACAAACAAGTGCAGAGCATGCAACATATCAAAATGATAGGATTATGTTCGATACTTATTTTATTTTGTCAAGGTTTATTTAACACAAGTTGCTACTCATCCAAAATAAAATATCAAGTTATTCAATCATTTTTTAACTATTCAAATGGAGAACCTCAATGTATTTTACCCTGTGTTTTGATCTTTATTGGAGTCACAAGAGTGCTTACTTGTTGAGGTGCATTTTGACCCTTCGGAACAGAAAATGCTTCATCATCAAGAGGTATATCAGTTGCTGGCCACTCTGATCGAATAAAACTGCTTGTTCTCCGAGCACTCCCCTCATGGATATAGCTCAGGAAGACAATAGATGCAAAAACGAACAGAGCTATCCTCAAAAGAAACTGTTCCACCCTCAACATTGCCACTAAACGTCAGCACTCAGTTGATGCTTACATAAACTGTTGCAGAAGTAAGGCAGCACAAACAACTTAAGGTAGTGTTTTGGTGATGTTGAATTACTTTGAAAATGGGGAATGCAATTTGGGTATTTAAATTCATGAATTTTAAATGACACAAATTTAAATTTTCGACATTTGATATTTAACCCATTTTATATTAATATTTAAATCCTATGAATAAACCGAATTCCAAATTTCCAAATTATTTGCCAAACATAGCATTTCGGCTTTTTTAGCATTTAGAAATGAAATCCAAATTTCCAAACATGTACTCACAATGCAGTTTTGAGACTAACTTAACTAACAAATAAATTAACTATAACATTTGCATCGTTAATCAATAATTTGGGGAAAAACTCTGTTATTATAAATAGTAACCAAAACACCACTAGCAGCACCAGCCACCAAAAACCACCAATGACAGAATGCGCAAATTGTTGAACCAAAAGCAACATCCAAGAAGTAATTATAAGTCTTATGTATATAAATAAACGAAAATGTGCCATTTCATTGGCCCGAATCTAACCAAAATCCAAAATCCAGTTCATCAAAAAATTAAACTCAGAAATCATATGGCCCAGCTAACTCAATAACTTTCTCATCCAATGCTTCTTTATATTCTTCTCAATAGCAATAAAATATCTTCAACAATGTCAGCATACTAACAACAATCAAAAGGTGTTCACACTCATAAGTTGTACCCTACGTTGAATTAAATAGAACTATAGAAGTATAGATTAATGTAAAGACATATTACCATACATTTCCACCAACTCTGATGGAATATTACAAATAGAAAACATGAAATCACAAAAAAATAAAAAATAAAATAACTTTCTTGACATACAGAATCAACAAAGGTGAATCACGTAGTATGTTTACCAAGCACTTCAATACCTTTCGACTTTGGTAAGTTTGGCAAGCACTTCAACTAAAGGTATCTTTGGCAAACACTTAAACCACAATTCCGCTAGATTTTCTATATCAACTCCTAATTCGTAATATTAAAACCTGAATAAAAAGCCCTTTAGCTAGCTTAATTCTCTTTTAAGATTTCAAGTTTATCAAACTTGTCACATTTGAATTAGCTATATGTCAAGAATGTACCTCCATGATTAGTTCTACCTTCCAACTATCTTTTTTCTAGCTTCCATATAACTTCTTAATCAAATTATAAGCTTTCTCTTCAGTATTAGTTATCTCATCATTTTCAATTAACCTTGAAATGCTTTTTCAGCAAGATTGAACCTTTCACCCACCAACCAAAATTACAATTTATTTTTCAACAAATTATACCAAAACACCCAAAATCAAAACGAAAAGACCTACATTTTCAAAATTTATTGAAGACACGATTCAAGTAATCATTTGATCAAACAGACCCACGAGCAAATTCAAACACTTTCAACTAATTGCATAACTAAAGTCAAATTAATTCAAATAATTCTACATTAAGGTTTAATATATCAACCAAACTACTACACTTGAAAGGGCATAATTTATGAAGGAGAAATCAAAAAAACATGTAGATGAATCAAACGAATCGACCCACGCACATTTTCAAAGTTTCTAAAAGACCCAATTCAAGTAGCCAATAATCAAACAAATCCACATGGGAATTCTTGAACTAAATACACTACTAACGGTTCAAATTAATTAAAAAACTGCATTAAGCTTAAAGCCATTGACTGAACAATTGCACTTAAATCTATGATCAAAAGAAGCGTAATAAAGCACAAAAACGCATTAATTATGAAGGAAAATTCAGACAACAATTGAATGAATCTACAGTAGCAAAATATTATGAGCGATTACCTGGAAATATCAAAATGGGGTGAAACAAGAGAAGGAAGGCGGATGCTTGGTGGGTTTAAAGAAGCTTTCGGCCTAGAGAAAAAAGTTTTGAGATCATTCAAACTTCAAAAGTGTCATTTATTGGTGTTTAATACGCAAGCGTAGGTATATTCAATTTCAAACGGCAATAGGTCGGACTCGGCTTGGATTATTCATATTCCGACTTTGCTTCGGTTAATAGTCGGATTTTTTTCAGCACACTTCCACTCGGAGCCGGACTAAACATACTCTAAGTTTGCCCCGACTCAGACTCTCGGACCTCCAACGGAATCGGATACGGAGTCGGATTATCATTAAACAGTATCTTGTGATATTGTACTAATGATTTTAAAGCATACAAAATTAACAAAATACATTTTTTTAAAATACAATTTAACAAAAAATATGCACTTAAAATTCAAGTTTAACAAGAGAAATAGTCTTATACTACAATTTAACAAAAAAATTTCGCATTTTGATTTGGCGTATTTTATTTCTCTTGATCTGATTTGTCGTATTCTGATTGATTAATCTAAATAAAAATACCACGTAGTATTTCAAAACCAAAAATTACAACCAGTCACGTCTATAGTTTCAAAGCAAACAAAATATTGGAGTAAAAGTCAAACTCAAAGTCAGATTCCCTTAAGGGTCAAAGTGTCGGATTTTTATTATGGTCCAACTCCGGTCCGTCTCTAACTCGGACTCGGATCGTAAAGTCGGAGTCGGAGTCGAATGACTTTTTCCTCGGACTCGAATCAAATTATTTTCCTTGGATCGAGTCGGACTAGGGTCGGATTCGAACTGAATTGTCATCCCTAATTTCAAATGATTGTTCCAAATTTTAATAGAAAAATTTGCTCAAAATAATACTCCCTCCGCTCCTTTTTGATGTTCCTATTTGGGTTTTTCACCAAGATTAAGAAAAGTTAGGATGGAATCTCGTGCAATGCACGGATTTTTTAATACATTGATATTTTAGTGGAATTTTATACGAACGAAAATATTAAATAAAGATGCGTGATAAATTATTTACATACATACATTGTAATTAAAAAATGAATTAAATATAAAATAACACAAAATGGTATAAGTTGATCAAAAGATGCTTTTATACTGTTGTTCATGCCATAATAGTAAAAACCGATTTTTATTTCTGTAAATAATAAAATTCTCAAATTTGTAAAGCATGCAAATTTATTCTTGCCATATATTCTCCTGTCATAAATACCGACTAATAAAATATTTAGTCATAGATATAATAATATGCGGCATTTAAAAATTATCAAAATTGTAATGTATGCAATTTTATTCTTGCCATATATACTCCTGCCATAAATACTGGCAAATAAAATATTTATTCTTGCCATATAATAATCTGCGGTATTATAATAATCTGTTGTATTTAAAAATTGTCAAATGTGTAATGTATTCAATTTTATTATTGCCATATATGTTCATGCCATAAATAATGGCCAATAAAATAATTACTATGATAATCATAAAAATCCCTGGTCATAAATAATCAGGTCGTTTCAAAATTGTAGAAATTTTGTCTCAATTGTCAAAATCCCTAGTCATAAATAAAATAATCACTATACTATTATTGCCATAAATAAAATAATTACTGGTCAAAATTCTTGATCTCATTGTTATTATTGCCATATAATAAAATAATTACTATATTATACATTAAAAATATCCCTGGTCATAAATAATCCTGCTGTATTTAAAAATCCATTGCCATAAATACTCCTGCCATAAATACCGGCCAATAAAAAAATTACACTTGTCACTCTCATATTCACTCATATTTTTCTATACTATACATTAAAATTAATATATTGTATGATGTAATGTATGCAATTTTATTCTTGCCATATGTACTCCTGCCATAAATACTGGCAAATAAAATATTTATTCTTGCCATATAATAATCTGCAGTATTATAATAATCTGTTGTATTTAAAAATAGTCAAATGTGTAATGTATTCAATTTTATTCTTGCCATATATGCTCCCATGCCATAAATAATGGCCAATAAAATAATTACTATAATAATCATAAACATCCATGGTCATAAATAATCATACCATTTTAAAATTATAGAAATTTTGTCTCAATTGTCAAAATTTCTGGTCATAAATAAAATAATCACTATACTATTATTGCCATAAATAAAATAATTACTGGTCAAAATTCTTGATCTCATTGTTATTATTGCCATATAGTAAAATAATTACTATACTATACATTAAAAATATCCCTGGTCATAAATGATCCTGCTGTATTTAAAAATCCATGGCCATAAATACTTCTGCCATAAATACCGGCCAATAAAAAAATTACACTTGTCACTCTCATATTCACTCATATTTTTCTATACTATACATTAAAATTAATATAGTGTATGATGTAATGTATGCAATTTTATTCTTGCCATATGTACTCCTGCCATAAATACTGGCAAATAAAATATTTATTCTTGCCATATAATAATCTGCGGTATTATAATAATCTGTTGTATTTAAAAATAGTCAAATGTGTAATGTATTCAATTTTATTCTTGCCATATATGCTCATGCCATAAATAATGGCCAATAAAATAATTACTATAATAATCATAAAAATCACTGGTCATAAATAATCATACCATTTTAAAATTATAGAAATTTTGTCTCAATTGTCAAAATTTATAGTCATAAATAAAATAATCACTATACTATTATTGCCATAAATAAAATAATTACTGGTCAAAATTCTTGATCTCATTGTTATTATTGCCATATAGTAAAATAATTACTATACTATACATTAAAAATATCCCTGGTCATAAATAATCCTGTTGTATTTAAATCCCTGGCCATAAATACTCCTGCCATAAATACCGACCAATAAAAAAATTACACTTGTCACTCTCATATTCACTCATATTATTCTATACTATACAATAAAATTAATATAGTGTATCATTGAAAATAATGGCTGGTTAAAATCACTATATTTACTGTTAATGTCATAAATATAATTATATATATATATATATATATATATATATATATATATATATATATATATATATATATATATATATATATATATATATATATATATATATATATATATATATATATATATATATATATATATATATATATATATATATATATATATATATATATATATATATATAGTATTGAAAATAATCATTATGCGATTATGTTATGATTGTCTGAATATATTAATTTCTGGTCATACTCATTATAATTGGTCAAAACTCATTCCGTAAATATAAATCAATCAATTAGTAGGTTGCACCTCCGCTCAAAATAATTACTACCATTACTGCCATAAATATAAACACTCCTACCCAATAGAATAATTACACGTGTCAAGCTCTCCTTCACTCAAATCATTCTATCACTATACAGTAAAATTAATGTATTGTATGATAGAATCTTTGGTGGTAGTGAATATTATTTTAATTATTTAGTAGTGGAAAGTAATGATTGTATTGAAAGTATGAGAGAAAAAATAATTAAATAATAGTGTAATGTAATGATTGTACTGGAAGTATGAGAAAAAAATAATTAAATAGTAGTGTGAAGTAAAGAAAGTGGGGTTTTCATTTCCCGTTGGAGTTTTTGTAATAGTCTTTATTGGTGTTTTTTTGGTGTTGTTTTAGAGCTTGGTGTGGTTGTAGTTTATCTTTCTAGCTTTGGTGTTGCTTGGTGTTAGGTTTTGTCTGGTGTGTTTGGTGTCTGATTTTTTTGATCTGCATAGTCCACTCCTATGCGCTGTTCTGAGTGGCCTGATTCTTGGTCCTTTGGCCCAATGGCTTTTTCCCCTCGCGGGGTTTTTTGTGCCGGCGGGCCTTGGGCTCCCATTTTCCAGTGTTTTGGTTCCTTTTTATTATCAATAAAATTGTTCCTAAAAAAAAAAAAAAGTGGGGTTTTAGACCATGAACACATTTCTATCTTTTTTTCTCCATTTAACACATCATTTTCTCTTTCCTCCACATCATTTTTCACTATTTACATCTTCTTCCTCATTCTATTCCTTTAATTTATCCAACATCTAAGAGTTTACTTTTTCATCCTCTTTTCATTTTCTCTCTTCTACTCATATATACCCCACTACACATTCTTTTTCCTATCCAAATTTAATAATTGTAATTTGTGTAAATGATAAATATTAATTACTCAATTTTTGTATAATTAATTAATTAGCGTTTATTAGTCTTGCAACGTACAAAAAAATATTCATAATTTAATATTTTATAACTTAAAAAAATAAAGCACATACATTAATTAAATGTTCGGAAAACATAGAATTTAAAAAAATTACTACTACGAATTATTCTGCGTAGGAGCTTCCAAATTTTTCCCACATATGCTCTACCAAATCATTCTTCAAAGACATATGTATATGTCTATCACGAATCTCTTCTCTTGTAGCTAAGAGTGTCGTAAAATTACGATCATCATATCGTCCGGGTGTAACATAAAATTTTGTAACATTTGGGCTTGATGATCCTGCTACATTTTCAGGTTGTTCTTGGGCAAACTCTTGTGGATCTTTATAATTAACATAAGTATCACGCTCGTCTTCTACAATCATATTGTGAATAATGATACATGTCATCATAATTTTCCATAGCATTGGCACACTCTACGCTAAAGCAGGTTTCCGAATTATTGCAAATCGAGCTTGTAGTACGCCAAAAGCACGTTTAACATCTTTTCGTGCACTTTCTAGACGTTGAGTGAATAACCTTTGTTTATGGGTTTGGGGAGCAGTTATGGCGTCATAAAGGTTGCCCATTTCGGATAAATTCCATCTGTGAGATAGTACCCTTTGTTGTAGGTATTTCCATTCACGTCGAATTGGACTTGTGGAGCTCGACCGTTGAGAAGGTCGTCAAAAACCGGCGAACGCTGGAGTACATTTATGTCGTTGCAAGATCCTGGCGTTCCAAAAAATGCATGCCAAATCCATAAATCTCTAGAAGCAACGGCTTCTAAGATTACAGTCGCTGTTCTAGATCTTCCTTGATATATTCCTTTCCATCCAGCGGGACAATTTTTCCATTCCAAATGCATGCAATCGATGCTCCCTATCATACCTGGAAATCCTCTATCTTACCCTTCTCTAAGAAGACGTTGGAAATCTTCATTATTTGGCTTTCGAAGATATTCTGCCGAAATTTGCGCAATTATACCATCAACAAAGTTGTAAGGCACTCCTTCGATGTTGTAGCACCAAGTTTTAGATACTCATCAATTTGATCAGCTGCGCATCCATATGCTAACATCCTTATGGCTGCAGTGCATTTCTGAAGAGCGGTAGCGCCTTGCCGCATACATGCATTCGAATGTTGTTGGAAAAAACGATAATGTAAACTGAGGGTATCTACAATGCGAATGAATACATGTTTTCGCATGCGGAACCTACGACGAAATTGACGTTCGTCGTATATTGGTTGGTTACTGAAGTAGTCAGCTATCAAACGGTCGTTTGCTGATTCTCGATCTCTAGAAATATAAGTTCTCTTCTTTCTTGGACGTGACCCCTCAGTTCCAGATCCTTCGACGGTGGAGCTTACAATGTATCTTACTACATCCTCTACCGCTTGTATTTCACGACTCTCTTCGACAAAATCCATCAACATATAGTCATAGATTTCATCCTCACTTGAACTAGAAGAACTAGAATCAATGTTCATCTCAAAATTCATTTTGTGATGATATGTAAGATTGTGATGAAGATGATATGTGAATAGAAGAATACATATTTATAGGAGATTTATCAATGCATTAAATTAAAATAATTTACTATTGATATGAATGACAAGTCCCTGGTATGAATGGCAAGTCCCTGGTATGAATGACAAGTCCCTGGTGAAATATTTTACTATTGATATGAATGACAAGTCCCTGGTATAAATGACAATGCATGTACTGATAAGAAGTCACAAGTCCTTATATAAATTGACAAGTCTCTGGTGAAATACTTTAATAAAAGGATAGTAATATTACAAGCAGATGTTACAAATACTGAAAACATAAAATAAACTTACTTAATAAAGACAAATTACTTAGTAAAGACATAAAATAAACTAAATAAAAACAACGACTAGAAAGATGGGTTTAGCCATCCACATACATATTAATATTCAAATCATTAATTAAAGATTAAACTTATTATTGAATTCGTCCCTGAGCTTCCGATACAATTCCGCTTCAACTTCATCAAGGACAGGTTTAGCCATCAACATACTTAATACCCTAAACTTTGTCGCCTCCTCCTTTTGCTTTTTTCTTTCTTCACCTCGTTCCTTTATCAGGTTTAGCATACGTTCCCCTAATTCATTTCTCTGGGAAGCACGCTCTTCAAATGATGAATTGAAAGAATCGAGGTTCACTGATGACATTGAAGTGGTAGCCGCTTCCTTTCCTTTGCGGTTTGTCTTCATATACTATCAGGTCTAGTTGGAGTAGCCGCTTCCTCAATTGGTGTATCCGAGCCTGATCTTTTATTGCTACCCTCCGCTTTCGCAAGGTACTTGCATTATTTCAGGGCTCCATTTATCAAAGTTTCTCATAATACTGAAACAATGCATTAATTGAAATGGTTTACCGTTGTTTGATTTTTGGTAAAACTTCAAAGGCACGTTTCTCCACGTCTGCATCTGATTCTCCACTTTTTTGTGGCGTAATTCGTAATTTCAAAGGCATTGATGTAGCCCGAAACAATTGCATTATCCTCAGCAACGCTCCAAGCCGCCTTTTGTATGGTTTTCTCTTTAGCTGCGACAAAGAGTTCTCGTGGAACCGCTTTGATATCAACCACCTCTATATCATCAAGATGTCTTGTCGCCCTTAATTCCGAAGTCGGAGTAGCATTGAGAGAACCTTCACCACCCGGTGAATTCTCCATTTGTTGAGTAAAATGTTCGGAAACGGGAAATGATGGATTATTTTTAGAAGATTGTTGAAAAGGTATATAGTTTTCATAAGTTGGATTCATTGGTCTAGGTTGAGAACCAAACCATTGTAAAGCAGCTTGAAATTGAGGATTATTGATGATATTGGGATCAAAAGGGGGTGTATTTGAGCTATTTTGAATGTTTGGGTAGTATGGAAAGTTGAAATTTCTTCCATAATTTGGATTATTTGGATCCATAATTAAGATACTAGGATAGAAACCCGTGCAATTCACGGATTTTTTAATACGTTGTTATTTTAGTAAAATTTTATACGAACGAAATATTAAATGAAGGTGTGTGATAAATTATTTCATACATACATTGTAATTATAAAAAGAAATTAAATATAAAAAACACAAAATAGGTTGTTAATAAAGAGTTTATAAGTTTTGAAACACCTCTTTAGTCTTTATATACTACATTTTCAGTACAATGACATATTTTAAAATCCCGCCGTTTTAAATTTGTTGAAATTTTGTCTCAGTTGTTAAAATCTCTGGTCATAAATAAATTAATCACTATACTATTATTGCCATAAATAAAAAAATTATTGGTCAAAATCTTTGATTTCATTGTTATTATTGCCATATTGTCATATAATTACTTATACTGAACATTAAAAATCCCTGATCAACTTTACTTCCTACCATATTTAAGAAAAGATTCAAGGTCATATAATAACTATACTAAACATTAAAAATCGTTGGTCATAAATAATCATGTTGTATTTAAAAATTCTTAGCCATAAATACTCCTGCCAAAAATACTGGCCAATTAAAAAATTACACTTGTCACTCTCATATTCACTTGACTTCTTCATCACTATACATTAAAATTAATATATTGTATGATGATAATGTGAATGAATTTATGAACAAGTAAAGGAGTTTAGATGGGTAGTGAAGAAGAGAGAGAAAAGACCAAAAATTTAAAGTGTGAGAAATATAGCCAAATTTAGATTCTATTTATAGAGAAAAAAAAAACAGAGCTGTTGGTGAAATTATTTTGAAATTTTTCTTTAAACGTTTTTTTTATGACCGTTTTAAATAATATCGTTATAAATAATCAAATTTAAATTCAAACCAATCAAAATGTGCCAAGTGGAGCAATCATAATTTTCCAAAAGCATTTTTCCTTTTTTTTTCCCTCCTTTTTCTCCCTTCCCACGTGAGATTGGCCCCATTTTTTGTCCACATTCAATCCCCTTCCATATTTTTACTTTCTCTTCATGAAGAGGATCAAATGCTTTCCTCTTGCCCAAGAGGACTCCTTCTTCCTCCACACATCCAAGAGGATGGTTAAAAGGAGTTAAACGGAGTGTTCATCCTCTTGGATGTTCATGCTCTTCAGGGGTAGAAGTAGAACTTTTCCCTTGATATTGCAAATTTAAAAAAAATTCCCAATGTGCGTGAAAAGGAAAGAGTATTTCCCTTAATACCGTCCACGTAGGACATGCACTAAATCTTTTTTTTTCCTTTTTTTTTCTATAAACCGCTAAATGAAAGAGCGGTTTTATTTCCAAAACCCTCACAAACTGCTATCTCACATGGCGTTTTATGGCATATGAAAAAGTAAAAAAAAAAAAAACAAAAAAAACAAAAACCAAGTAAACCGTCATCTCAAGTGGCGGTTTTACTTGGAATAAATCCCTCCACTTTTCGCAGCAGTTTCATTTTCTACATTACACTAGTGGAAAAAAAGCTATTGGCTGCGGCTAATTGGCTGCGGTTTAAAGGTGTAACGCAGCCAATAGACAAAATAAAAAAAAAATCAATAGGGCTGCGGTTTGTTAGCTAGTCCGCAGCCAATAGTCCACAAGAACATAAAGGGCTGCGGTTTTCTTCATGTCTGCAACCTATTCAGTATAAACTAAAATATGAAGCCCAGCCCAAAAAGCAAAAAAAAAAAAAAAAACCCTAATTTTATTTTGAAACCCGGCGCCTCATATACCCATGAATCCCTCTCTCTCTCATAACCCTAATTTCAGTCGAAAATGCCTCTCTCTTAAGTCATGGGCACCATTTCTTCTTCCTCTCAAAACACATGAATCCCTCTCTCTCATAAATGCCTTCATTAACCTACGAAAATGCCTTCATTAACCCTTTTGGAATCAAAACTAACGAAAATCCCATGAATCCCTTTTGGGTTTACATTCAAAGTTTGGAAATGCTACGAAAATGCCTTCATTGGGTTTACATTCATTAACCTAACGAAAATGCCTTCATTAACCCTTCAAATTCGTTTCATCCTTCATCAATTTTCATCAATTTTCGAAAATGCCTCAACTTTAGTTTGGAAATGCTTCATCAATTACAGATCTGGAAATGCTGTCAATGGAAGATTAAAGGATGTCGGTGAGTTCGAGATCTTAAATCGTTTTTGGATCTTGTCAACTGGAAGATCTGGGTTAATTTCTTGAGTCTTGTAATTTATTTGTTAATGAAGATGTTCTTTGTAATTTATTGGTAATTTCGTTTTTTTTTTTGTTAATGAAGATGTTCTTTGTTATTTATTTGTTAATGAAGATCTTAAATCGTTTTTTTTAAATCGTTTGTTCATTTGTTAGTTCATTTGATAGTTCATTTGTTAATGAAGATGTTTTCTGGGTTCTTGTTCATTTCGTTTTTAAATCGTATTTTTGGTAATTTCGTTTGATGTTTGATAGTTCATTTGTTAATGAAGATGTTTTCTGGGTTCTTGTTCAAGATCTTGAATTTTTGTTCAAGATCTGGAAATTTTTTTTTATTTTGTAAAGTGACTTAAGGGCTGCGGTTCTAAATGTCCGCAGCCAATGCTTTTTTTTTTTATTATTTTGAAAAATGGGGTATTGGCTGCGGTTTTTATGACCGCAGCCAATAACGTTTTCTCATTTGCTGCTACTCCAAGGGCTGCGAGACAAAACCGCAGCCAATACCCACAAAAAAAACCGCAGCAAATGAGGTTTTTTCCACTAGTGTTACCTCCGTTTTATTGCATCACCTTCGACATCTTTTTTTTTTAAAAAAAAAAACAAATCTCTACCCTCAATCACTCACATACTCACTCAAATACGCATTCACCTACCTCTAATCATCTACATTGAACTTATTTTTTGATCTCCATTTCTTCATCATTCAAGGTAAACATTAACCCTAACTTTTTTTTAATTTAAAATTTTGCAATTTGATTTTTAAAGTATGATTGTACAATTGTGCTAGTTGGTTTGTAATGAATTCTTTGTTGTGGCATTATGTTAATTTCAAACTTTAAGCTTAGTTTCACACCATTAAAGTTGAATTACAATAGTTATCTTGTATGCACATAAAGTGTTTGATGAAATGCTTCAATGAGGAATTCATCAATTTGTTGAGGTAATGTAATATGTCTAGTATATATTTATGTTCAATTTAGTCTTGTTGTATTGAATGGACTCATGCCATTAATTTTATTGTATGATTGTACAATTGTGCTAGTTGTTTGTAATGAATTCTTTGTTGTGGCATTATGTTAATTTCGAACTTTAAGCTTAGTTTCACACCATTAGAGTTGAATTACTTATTCATGCTTGTACACTAAACGTGGAAAAGGATCTCCGTGATGTTACCGAGCCCAATTGATGCGTCAGTACTTACGCTCCAGACAACCCATCGAAGCATAAGTGGGTGGGAGGGCTCCACCTCACAGTTGGTTACTCGTCAGCACTACCAAGCGAGTACATTAGATTGGCAAGTGGATAATAGAGTTTTACGTCTAGTCGAGTTAGCGGGTTTCAGTTCCATTCATAGGTTGTTAGGCGGAGGTTTGGAGCTCGATCGAGCTCTTATCAGTGCATTAGTCGAGAGGTGGAGACAAGAGATGCATTCATTCCACCTTACTGTTGGCGAGGCAACGATTACATTACAAGACGTCGCAGTGATACTTGGACTAAGAGTAGATGGACATGCAGTGATTGGACATGGCGAGGGACATTGGGCAGCCTAAGTTTATGAACTGTTGGGGATTGTTCCTGAAAACCCTCGAGACCCCAGCTGAAACGAAGATCATCGTTGGATCTTCGTTGAAGTTGACCTGGCTAAGAGATCATTTTAGTGTGCTCGATCCAGATGCAGATGATATCACAGTGGAGAGGCATGCCCGGGCGTACATTATGTATATGTTTGGATGCATCTTGTTTCCAGACAAGAGTGGTGACTCGGTACAGTTGATATATCTCCCACTCCTACGTGACTTAGCACGGGTTGACGAGTATAGTTGGGGAAGTGCTACCCTTGCGTATCTGTACCGTAACTTATGTAGATGCGTGGAATGACCGAGCAGCTCGACCAGTTCAGGGAGAGAATTACACCAGTCAGAGTTTGGGTGCGTACATGACGTGGTACAGGCGGATCTCCATATTACGCATCACGAACCCAACATTTGCACAGCCAGGATCACACTAACATCCTACAACTACGTTATTGGTAACTCTTCTTTTAAACATCAAAAATATAACGATAAGTATATGTGATTTTCTTAGCACTTTATTTTTAACATGCAGGCTGAGCGCATCAGATCAATTCTGATACAATGCAATGACACGATACACGGGGCAACTACATTGCCCGTTGATGTAGGCTATCGGTTGTGTACACAGACTCTGGGCTCAATCAACACGTCATTGACTGAGGTATTAAGTCAGGCGGGGTATGATTACCTCATTCCGACTCCTCCAACCACTACTGATGATGACACGTTCCACACTCCTTCTACAAGGGGTTCGAGTAGACGATCTTCAAGAGGTTCTGGTCGTTCATCTACCCGAGCTCGATCTTCAAGATCTCTAACAGCAACATCAGGAGCTATGTCACCATTTGTCCCACCATCTTCCTTGTCCACTCCTCCGAATCCATCACCTCCGCATACAATAATAACCTATCAGCGTGCTAGCCAAAGACGAGCTCCTACTCTTGATGTAATCACAGAGGCTGACAAGTGTACACCATCCTCGTTCACCGATGCGCGCAGCAAACGAGGTTGGGGATTGTAATGTAATAGACTTAGGATGACTTGTATATATATTGAACGTTTCAAACCATTTTGGATTATTGTAATATTTTCAAACTTAATATTTGCGTTATTTGTTTTTTGCGTTCATTTCTGCTTGAGGTATTTAATGATCAAGTTGGCTGGTTGATTATTATATAAAGTACATAGTATTGAAGTATTTTAATGCAGGGTTGTGTTGAAATGGGATTAGTATAAGAGAATGCAAGGTGTGGTGTGTAAACAGGCAAAACCGCCACTTCACATGGCGGTTTATGACCAAGGCCAAAACCGCTATCTCACATAGCGGTTTGCAGTGTTTGTGATTCAGCCCTTCAAGTAAACCGCCATCTGCTGTGGCGTTTTGTGTTTTCCATGAAACCGCTATCTCACATAGCGGTTTTGTTCAGAAGAATTTAAAAAAAAATCACAAAGCTGACGTGGACGGTATGTAGGGAAAATAACTTTCCCTGCAAGCGTAAGTTGGGAAAATATTTGTTGCTAAAATGCCAATATTAAAGAGGGAAAAGATTCGTAAAAGTAGGGATGATAAAACTTGTCTAAAAATGTACATTATTCTAAAGTATAAAAACTTATGAAACTACTCGTTTTTAGTAAGATGGAAAAACAAAAAGGAACGGAGGGAGTATCAACTATCACATTTGGTCAAAATTAATCTCAAGATTAATTATTTTTTAATAATCTTAATTATTCTCATAATTTGTTTGAAAACATAACCCACCCTTTCTACCTGGCTGCAACAAAGTAACTTTTTTCATATTATATCTATATATTATATATATATATATATATATATATATAATATATATATATATATATATTATATATATATATATATATATATATTATTATATATAGATATATATATATATATATATATATATATATATATATATTATATATATATATATATATATATATATAAAGCTTCTCATAATTTAATATAAGAACAAAGTCTCAAAAATCGTAATAATTAATGATTCACATAGTCTTTATTCAATAATTAACGAAGTATTATTTTGCTGTGCTTTAAAATTAGCACGAGCTTAATATTACCATACACACACAAAGTAAATACAGAAAAAAAAAAAGATAAGATAAATGCAAGAAAAAAAAGATGATGTTTATTTATTTATTTTTTTTTGAATCACAGGTTTATTTCATTGGAGTGCAAAGATCTTCTCGAATTAGCTTGTCCTGTGCCACCAATAAAACCTATATATAAAGGCATGTCCATTATAACAATTAATTAATGTGTTTGAATTTAATAATAAATGAAAATAACATTATCTAAAATCAATTACTAATATCTTTTATTTACATTATTTTCTTACAATTACAACAAGAACAACATTTTATTAACCTATAGCATTATGTGGTTTCCATATAATTAAAGGAGTTTAAGGCATACACAATTTTATCCTTATTAATAATGTAACACTAGCAAAGAGATTGTTTTGTTATAAAGTGTATCTAGAGAAAACTAAAATATGTTGTTTTCTTTAAAAACATTTGATGGAATTTCTTATCCAAGCATATGAGAAATTGAAAATTTTAACTCTCCATCACTATTATACATACCCTTAGTGATTCTTCATTTAATGATATTTTTAACATTATAAAAATATAATTTAACTTTTAATAAAAATCATTATCATAACGACAAAATTACCTTAGAAAAAAAAGAATACCTTAGAAAGATGCACCATAAATTGGAGTACCTTTTATTTCTGATGTCCTATTAATCAAAACAAAATAACACAAATAAATATATATTACGTATAAACTTCTCTATTTTAAAAACATAACTTAACTCGCATCGATTAATCAATGAATAATTATATGATGCAATCATCCTAATATCTATATACATTACCGAACACGAAGACTCAATATTAACTTACTTTTCGGCTTTTTGGCGTAGTTTGTAAAAAAAAGTTTTTACTTTGTGGAAGTCACGATATGAATTTTAGTAGAGGTTCTATACGATTTCTTTCTTAAGTTTCCAATGTTTGACTTGTTTATATGGTTCAAATCATATGCCGCTAAAAGATTTATGACGCAATTAAGAAGAAAATGAAAAAACACACATTAATATATTAACATATACTCCCTCCGAATCATTTTAGATGTCCCATTTCCTTATTTGGCAAAATCATATCAATTGTCCTATTTCTTTTTTTGTTTATCTTTTTTCTACTTAAATACCCCCACTTTTCCAATTCCCAATACCCAACTATCACCTTTACAATTAATTTAATCAATTAAAATACCTAACTATCACCTTTCTAATGGACCTCATACCACCCTTAAAAACCGTGAAAATCCAAATGCGACATCTAAAATGATTCGGAGGGAATATATTGTAATAATGAATCTCAATTAATGATCAACCTACATAGGTCAATTTGCCCAATGACTATAATATTTGACTCTTGTAAGTAGGGCTAACGAATTAAAAATATTATTATAAGATCGAGTCGAATAATCATTTTATATGTCTACCAAACTAATTTAGTTGATCATTTATATTTGTTACAAAATAATTTAATATTAACAAAATTTTTAATCAAATAACTATTCATGAAAACAACTTGATAAAGTGATTTTATAATTATTTAATGAGTTGAAGGAAAAGTTGATACCAATATTGATTGTGCAAGACAATGGAATCAGCAGTAACTTTTTTGCCATCCTGGTTGCGATGCCAATGATAGAAAGCATGAGTCTTGTTCTTAATATCCAATATTGCATGTCCAAAACTCCCTTCTCGAAAAGCTGAATAGTGTGGTTGAGGCGAAAAATACCTGTAATATTTAAATTTTTAAAAATTATTATGCTGACTTTTGGCTTATCTATTAGTCAAATTATAATCAAAAAATGCGTTACGTAAATAAAGTCAGCCAACAATAACAATAATGCCTGAATTTTAATTTCAAAGGATTGGTTTATGACTACAAGAACCAATATATTACTTCCAATAGTCGTCAGCATGTATATTCTTCTCCCTTCCTTCTGATTTCTACCATCTTAATTTTTTAAGTCTAGATCTTTCTTATCTTTTTTCATTCGTATCCTTAAAGTCATCTTGGGTGCTTCTTACCCTCTTTTAAGTCCCCCGACCTCTAACTTTCTATCTTCCTAATCAGTTCGCCAATACTCCGCCTTTGCACATGTCAAAACCATATTAAATGAGTTACTTTCATTTTTTCTTTAATATTTACAACTCTTACGAACCCTTTCTTACATCGATCTTTGTTTTGAATTCTATCTTTGAAGTTATGCCCACTAATACATCGATGCATTTGCATTTTTGATCTTCTTTAAAAGTCTAACAAACAGGATCATATAGTAGCGCTGATTTAATATCTTTTTTATTTACATTTTGATTTCTTACCTATTTTTTTCTCTATTAAACAAGCAACAATCATTTTTTACCAAATATCTCTTTAACGAGTGGTATAATAATTAAAAACAAATGCTATTAATTGATCCAACAACTAATTTCCATGTATGCCCTATATCAATATGTATGTACAAACCTTTTTTATCAAAAAAAAAAATGAATTATTTGTTCAATTCATTAGCTCTCTTTCACCAAGTAAGCATATAATTATATCAAGAGGTGTTTAATGGGTCGGGCCCTCATTTTGAGCCCTTATTCGGCCCGTTTTTAAAAGGGCTTTATAAGGGCTCGACACATATTTGATTGAGCCCGGCCCGTATCCGACCCATTGAATATAAGAGGATAGATAAGAAAGAAACTTACTCTCCCGCAATTCCTTCAGAGTTGCCACCATCTCCAATGTTTATGTAAACTGGTGCTCTTTCATTCAACACGGGTTGGCATGCACCATTTGATATGTTGAACATAGTATTTGAAACCCTATGCTGTTTAATCAATAACCAAATAACCAATTCTTTTTTCATTTATCTTTTGATGAAAATTTAATTAATTTAAAAGGCTCTGACTACCACTTTAAAATTTTGGTTAAGTTAGTTTTAAAAAGCGCGGTAAAGTTGGTTTTAGACGCAAACCAAGGCTTTGTGGAAACCAACGTCATAAAAAGCTGAAGTTAATAATTAAAACGCACGTGTCTTTATAAAATTTCCCAACTCATTCAAAATCTTTGAAAAGTACATTGTAAAGTTGATAATCCACTTAACAAATTATGTTAGTTGACTAGGCGGATCAACATGTAGTCATTGATCTGAGGTTAATTTACGTCCCTTAAATCCATTATAAAATAAAATAAAATAATACATGTAAATATAATTTATATGAGTTGGTTACTCGCCATACTCGGTTAATGCATTATCTTCCACATGAGTGACAAGGGTAGTTTGAAATCCATAAAGTACGTTTTAAATATTTTTTTAAATTATTAAAAGCACTTTTTTTTTTCTTGGATCCGCCCCTGTAGTTGTGATGTAAAAAATCGAGCTAGAAGAACACACGTACGTACCGATCTCTCATAAGCATGGACATGGCCAGCAACAACGGCGTCAACTTTATAATCAATAAACCATTGTTCAAAGACGGTTCTCATGCTTTCACCTTCCATGTAATGAGCAGTATTTGAACTATAGAATGGAATGTGCATTAGTACTATCAACCATGGTGTTATCTTCCTATCAACCTTCTTCAGTTCGTCTTTTAGCCACCAATGTTGAGAGGTGTATTTCACTTTTTACATGAAAAAACAAATTAATTTTTTATGGTTAATTTACGATCACAAGGCAAGAAATATTTTAACGTTAACATTTTATTATATCCTAACATTAAAAGAAAGGATTTTTGTTCGTTGTTAATTAAGAAAATTAAGATGTCGAAGATGGAAGAGTAGAAAATTTTATTTTTAGTTCATAAGAAGAATCACGAAGTAGCTTGTGGCATGTTGTATATTGCATTTGTTGCAGAAAATCTGAATTTCGATTCTCACATCTTAAAAATTTATGTGTAACATTATTGGGTAGTTACATGTTTGAAGAAAATTAGTGTCGAAAATGAGTTTTAATGATGGATTTCAAGGACAGGTTAGTAAGGTTAGGATAATTAAAAAAGAATTTTGTAATAGGGACTAAATGGCTACTACCTTGGTTGGTTGCCTTTGACGACTAGACAAGTGGTAGCCCTTTGGTGACCATGGAGCCGATATAGGCCAATAGCAACCATATGGCTACCAACTCTTTGACTTTTTTCGTTGCTATTTTGTGTTTTTAAATTGTAATGCTAATTTTTTGTCACTAAATGGTACGTGAGTAGCGAATATCTGATTGAAGTAGCTGATTTAACTAGATGATTTTATAAACTGATTTTAGAAAGAACGGATATTACCAAAACCAGAGTAGCTAGAGAGCACAATAATGTGAGCCGGACCACGTCTAATTGCGTAATAAAGAGGTTTTGTGCTTCCAGAAGCCTTGTATGGAGTTGGGTATCTTTGTTTGTATTGCATGAAATCTTCTTTCATTCCCTGAAATCAATGAATACATGTAAGCACACTCTATTTTCTTACTTACCCTGTCTTTGTAAGTTCACTATATTTTTTTAGTGTAAAAATAAAGATTTTTTTTATAATTTTTTTTGTATTGGGATCTGAGAGTGTTTCTATTTGTAGCCCCCTCCCCAAAATTCACTAAATAAATAAATAATATATGTATTATATACTTCACAAATTATTTTACCTCCATGTTTAAGTCACAATACTTATTGATCATGTCACCTAGTTTTTTTAAAAAACGTTTACATGGAAAGTTTTCTCCCTCTAAACCAAAGTGTAGGATTTGTTAAAGTATATAACATATTCTTGGGCCTCAACCATAAGCTTAAACTTTAAAGACGGTCTCAAGTAAGAATTTGTGAAACTTTTGGTTGAGTAGGTTCCTTGACATGGTATAAAAAGCCAACGTGACAAGAGGTCGCGGGTTCGAATCTCAACCACCCCTCATTTAAGTGGAATATTTAGCAAAATGTATGAGGAGAGCCAGTGTTGCATCCACACTTCTAGCCCAAAAAGGCTCTCGTGTGAGGGAGCGTATTAGAGTATATAACATATTCTGAGGCCTCAACCATAAGCTTAAGCTTTTGGTTGAGTTGATTCCTTAACAGGATTCACCTTTGTTTGAATGTCTAACTTATTTTTGTTTTATTTCTAAAGTTTTTTATATACAAATTTTCATTACCACCTAATACAACATCTCCCAATGCTAATGCATTGGAATTAATTTTATGATGAAAATGAGATGATTGGAGTTAGACAAGAGATCTTTCAATTAAAATTACACTAATTTTTCATTCCCATTACCATCGTTTATGACCACCTACCAAACGGGCCGTAATTTCAATCTATTCATTTCACCAATGTATACCTATTTGCTTCCAAATACAGTTTAAAAATCCAAATGAACTAAAAAACATAGGTTTACAAAATGAGAATGATAAGTATTATTATTGTTGTTACCAATTGAGGAAAGTATTCGAGATCATGATTTCCAATAGTCCAAATCCAGGGTTGATAAGCTGCACTTGACTCTATAAGACGACCCCAAGTATCCCATCTTAAGCCAACCTCTGTTGGAGTAGTATCGAAATACCTATCAGCATAACTTAAATCTCCAACAAACAATACTGCTTGCCCTTCACTTCCCGAGTAATGTTGTAATGTCGCATATGAGTTTAATGTTTGTCCCAAATCACCTTAAATACATGAAATAAAACAAATACTCTCAGTTCCTTATAATTTATCACTATCTGTCGCTATTAGTTGCAATTTCAAAGGAATAAAAGAGTAAGCTTAGAAGATTTGAATCTAAACAAACGATAATTATACTTTTAAAAATATCTCCACTTCAAGAAAAATAATTATATTAATAAAATATGAATTTAGTTAGGATTGATTATACCGTAACTAAACTACAAATATTGATTAATAAAGCATAGTTCAATTTAGAGAGTTTTTACAAAACACAACACTTAAATTTCATTACTTATGGAGTACATTTGATCATTTAAAGTGAGGACTTACCGATTAATCCGAATGTGTATGGAGTGTCGGGACCAACCTCTGGAGGTGTTCTAAACCAAAATTTACGATGAGAAGGACCTGACCCAATTCTATAATAGTACTTGGTGTTATACTGCATTATTTAAAACACCATAAGCAGTGACAGATCCAAAAAAAAAAAAAGAACAGTGATATCAAAGTAATAAATTAAAAAATTCAATGATGCAATAGTTATGAATATATTTCGAATTGAATAATTTTATCTAATTTCAATGATGCCATGCTACATTCGCCACAATAAGACTCATAATCCTAGCTAGGAGACTTTTTTTAATCCTCTACTCTTCTCCATTTTTAAACAATATTCTAGTCAAAATTAAATGACATTACTTTTTAGAAATTTATGCATGACATTTTGTTTATTTCTGTCTAAATGTGTGCTTGGTTGTTGGCTTGCTGATAGCCGAGTGGGCTTTAAGGTCTGACAAAATGATAAAATTTTCCAGAACGTAAAGCTACTCGGGTACATTATAATGATGATAATGTTGACTTTTGATTTGGTGAGTTGTTAAAGAGTTCATCAAAAACTGAGAAAGTGCGTTTTAAGGTTAGGTGAGTAGCTAAAAAGTTCATCAAAAACTGAGAAAGTGCGTCTTAAGGTTAGGCGAGTTACTAAAGAGTTCAGTCAGGTTGAAGAGGTTGATTTTTTGGAGATATTCTCACATGTGGTTCGACATATTTCTATTCGTGTGCTATTGTCCATTGTAGCACACTTTGATCTTGAGCTGAACCAGCTGGATGTTAAGAAAACCTTTCTTCACGGTGATTTGGAAAAGGAGATTCTAATAGAGTAGCCCGAAGGATTTGAGATTCCTTGAAATGAGCACTATGCCTGCATATTGCTTAACGCATTGTATGGGCTTAAGCAATCCCCCCATTAGTGGTACAAGAGGTTTGATTCTTTTAGAATTTCGCATGGGTTTTCATAGGAACTCTTATGATTGTTGTTTCCATCAAGAAAACTTGAGGATGGTTCCATGATCAACCTGTTATTGTATATTGATGACATCTTGGTCGCGACGAAGAAGAAAATCGATATTGCTAAACTAAAGGAGATGTTTAGCTCGAAATTCGACATGAAAGACTTGGGTGCATCTAGGTAGCCTACCGGGATCGACCTAGAGGTAAGCTTTTCTTGACTCAGAATAGCTACTATAAGAAAATTTTGCCTCGGTTTGGGATGGAAAAATCAAAGCCTATAAGTACACAACAACTGTGAGCTGTAAGTTTTCTTTCTCTATGTCGCCTCAAAATAAGGATGAGTTGTTTTATATATTTAGAGTTCCTTATGCCAACAATATTGGTTGCTTGATGTATGTTATGGTCTGTACTAGGTCAGATGTTGTGCTCATTGTTAGTGTTGTGACCGGATTTTAGCTCGATCTAGGAGGGAACACTGACAGGGGGTGAAAAGGATTTTTCGCTACTTGAGAGGGACGCTGATTATTGATCTTATGTATGGAATGGTAAGGAGTGTTAGGTAATTAAGTATAGTAATTCTAATTATGCAGCTGATTTATATACCAGGAGATCTGTGATTTTGGGTGGTTCTGTGGTCAGTTGACAGTCTACATTATAGTTTTCAGTTACATTGTCTACTACTGAAGCTGAATACATGGCTTTAACTTCTGCAGCTAAAGAGTCTATTAGGCGTAAAGGCCTTGTAGGTGAACTTCATTTTGCACAGGATTTTGCTACGGTGTATACAGATAGTCTAAGTGCAATTTGCTTAGCTATAGATCAAGTGCGCCATGATTGGATGAAGCACATCAATGTCAGGTATCATTCCATACGTATTAACAAGGGGGTTAAGGTAAAGAAGATTGGGACTTTTGACAATCCAATTGATTTCTTCACTAAACTCAAATTATTATTTTTGATTTAAATTTATTAATATGTATGTGATGGAGCATACATTTTGCAAGCTTAACTTATTCACATAGAAGTTAAGTTGTTTGTACTAATCATGGGGTTTTATTTTTCAAGTAAATCAAACGGTACATGATTTTGTTTTTAGTTTGAATTACTCCTAATTAGAAAATATATTGATGTACTACTTCCATCCTATTAAATTTGCATCATTTTTCGTTTTTGTTATTTTCATTTGATTTGCATCATTTTTATTTTTAGATAATGGCACATCACTTTCTTTTTATCTCATATACATAATTTAATTGTCTTTTAATTTCATCTACATAATTCATTATCTCTCTTCATTTGTTACCCCTTTTATAAAAATACACAAATTCCTCTTTGATGTAATTCAAAGAGGACGGAGTAGTATATATTATTGGGAAATTCTACGTGGTAACCCTGAGGTTTTGGGTTTTCCACGTGGTAACCAAAACTTTTAAAAAATCCACGCGGTAACCCTGAGGTTTATGTAAA
Source organism: Amaranthus palmeri (assembly GCA_019776075.1). Taxonomy (NCBI): domain Eukaryota; kingdom Viridiplantae; phylum Streptophyta; class Magnoliopsida; order Caryophyllales; family Amaranthaceae; genus Amaranthus; species Amaranthus palmeri. The sequence continues at coordinate 86,317 of JAAKBH010000140.1, forward strand.
TGTTCCATCATGACCTTTTTGCAGATAAAACCGTTAGCAAACATTAATTTTGAAGCTTTATCCCTGTTGTATGCATATTTATGCGACTCACAATTTTAAATGTCATCAGTTTGAACCTTTTTTCCCCAAAATATAAACCTCAAATCTACCATTTTTCATCCAAATCATATTTTTTCCCCAAATCCAAAGATGGTAGAGTTTGGGTTAATATTTTGGGGGAAATGGTTGAAACTGATGTCATTTAAAATGATGAGTCGCATATATAGGCGTACAACAACCTTAATGCATCGAAATTAATGTTTCCTAATGTTTTGCTAACGTTTTATGTGCAAAAAGGTAATGATGGAACAATTTAGTAAACATCAGAGTTACCATGTGGATTTTTTAAAATTTTGGTTACAACGTGGAAAATCCAAAACCTCAGGGTTACCACGTGGAATTTTTCTATATTTTTTTAGTGATTTTCTTTATTTTTAAGTACTAATAAAATTAACCTATAAGTAATTCAAAAAAAAATTAATTTATATGAATACGAAGACATATTTAATTAAATTTCTTAGTAGCTCTCATATGATATTTGATACATTTAAAGATTATGTTAGATCATGAAGAAAAAATAAATTATAGTCGTTTTACTCCCTCCTATTCATTATAGGAGTCTCATTTGACTTTTCACGGATTTTAAGAAGAGTCAAATGGGACCACATGTGTAAGAGAAAAATGTAGAGTTTTTGAATTTTTATAGGTGTAAAGTGCGGTTAGTATGTATAAAGTGTAAAAAAGTTAAATTTAGTAGGGATAAATTAATAAAGTTAACATACCCAAAATAGAAATGAGACATTTAGGGTGACTTGACCCAATAAGGAAATGAGACACTTAAGGTGAATAGGAGGGAGTATTATTTTAATACCGCCACATATAAACTTGACAGGTTTGCTGTAGTGAAGAGTGTTGCTATTAGGCCGTGACAATTCGTCATATAATCTCACCGTGTCCCACCTCGTGGGACACGGGACACCCGTGGGCTTGGGCCCACAAACCCACGGGTCAAGAGCGTTGACTTGCACATACACTCGGTGAGGTTCATTATTTCCCAAAACCATATGGCTATAGGAGGATTAGCTCACGAAGTATATATGCAAGTCCACAACCCACTTTTTTATCGATGTGGGATCTTGTCTCACATGTGAAGTATTTTCCAACAGTTGCGATATTTTATCTCATATCGATTAATTAAAGATGGTGTGTATACTTTATAAGTCATTATTAGAGTCTTTTCTTTCATTACCATACATATGATTTTGGGATCAAGAGCGGATCTATGTCTGGTCAACAATATCATTAGGACAGACTAAGATTGTCTTGTTTTAAATTTTTAATTAATATTAAGATAACTATTAAGTGGTAACATAATTGAAATTAATTAATAAAATATACCTGTAGGCCATCAATAAGACAGTGATAAATTTGTCCAGATTTGTAGTAATCAAAGCTGTAACTAGTATTGATTGCTTTTGCTTTGAAGGGATATACACCCTTGGATGTTCCATAATATACGGTGGATGACCCATGTAAATATGGTGTCACCCATGAAATTATTACAGCCTTCCCATCATAATCCCCTTGTGTGATGTGTACCTATACATTTATTCATTATTAGATTTTTTAATCAATTCGATTTGACCCGACTTAAAAAAATAAATCTTCCATTATGTAAAAATTAATGTGAACACAATATTTGATTTTGAACCGACCCGAAACACCTTACTCAAAATCAACCTATTGACCCGAATGAACACCTCTAATAGTAATAACTAGATTAATTAATCAAACAAGGTAACTAATGTGTTTAGCTACATCTATTCACCGGTTAGTTTGCCCACGTGCGGCGATAATTAAAAATTATAATCGAAAAAATTAAATATGATTTTAATACACTACAACAAATTTAGTTTTTTACGACATTGGATCTAGTGGCATTAAAAAAATGCCACTAATTCATATTTTTAGTATAGTAATTATTAGTTTTTATTTTGAGTTCCACCATAAAGTGTTTTAGCGACACTTAATTTAGTCTTTAGTGGCATATGTAATTGTCACTATAGTCTATAGTGGCATTTGTGATAAATGTCACTAGATCCTATATAGCTAAAAGCTTTATATTGTGACTTTTTTATATACTGCTAAAGAGTCTACTAAAAGTCACTAAAATCTTATATATACACTATAAGAAATTTGAAATAGCGATATTTGTCGCTAAATATATCCCACTAAAAGCAAATTATGTTATAGTGATAGATAGTTGGTGAATAATAAATACATATAATCTTTATACCCTCAATACTACTTTAACATGTCAGTAAACAAAGCAATATCCAGTCTATTATATTCATTCGAAAATCGATTCTTATCATAGTTGATTTACTTGGTCAAAAGCTTAAGTTATTAATCAGACAAGCTTAAAACTATTCAAATTTAATTCTATATGAAAACGCATCAAATCAAAATACTCTCTTGTATCAAAAACTGATGTGAAAGAATGTATGCAAAAGTGTCGGATATCATCTACAAGCTTGAAATTATATGTATTTACTTGTCGTTAATCTAATATTTATGGATACCATATGATTTCTTTATAAAATAATTTAATCTTGATTTCAAATAAAATGTGAAAAAGAAATAAAATAGAGATGTTATAATATAAGTAATAAGTAAAACCTGTTGTGGAGCATTGTATGGTTTAGGAGGAGCAAAAATATTATCATCAAGAGGAATATCAGTGGATACTGGATCATTTCTTACATAACTGCTTGTCACACTTTCTCCACTAATCCCTTTGCTTATTACTGCAATTAGCAACACTAATAACCATTTCATTTTTATTAGTATTACTTAACTTCCCTAATCCCAATTATCACTAATTAAGAAATTAAATATTTTTACAGTATTTTCTATGGGTCTACTAGGTTGAATTTATAGGAAAGTATGAAGAACAAAATAATTAGAAAATAGTAGTACCTTTTTTATTTATTGTATTTTAGTCATTTTCATAAACATCCACGTTAACCACGTTATATAAATAAATAAATAAATTGATTGAATAAAAGTGGGCCAGACCTCCATCTAAATCAATTAATGTGCAAAAATGCAATATTATTATTTATTTGGACCTTCTAGATTTGTTTTGATCATTTTAATTTGTACTCCCTCCTATTCATAGAGAATGAGACGTTTGTTTTTTCACACTATTCAATGCACTTATTTAATGCTTAATATTTTTTACTATACATAACGAAATATTATGAAAAGTGAATATTAATAATCTTTGCATTGAGACGAATTAAACAAGATCTCACTTGACTATGTTTTATTTTATAGATTAAGAATAAAATACAAATTAAGAGTAATAAGTGAATAGTGTTAACAAACAAAGGTTTCATTCTCTATGAATAGGAGGTAGTATTAGGTTAATTCTAATCAGGGTAATTGAAAAGCTTAACCTCCCTCTCTTCTCTCTCTTTTTGTTTCTCTCAAAATAACTTTAGCCTCTATTGTTAACGTTGGGCTGCTATCAACCTTATGATTGATGGTAAACATATAATCTCTTTACTTTTACTTTTTTTTAGTTATATATAAATTTTATTCTCTCTATATTATAGCGTTATTATACCCATTTATTGGATTCAATCTATCCATATATTGAGTTTTAAAGTCTCTTATGGTGAGAGTTTAGAGTCTTGTTATCAATTCGATGGTAGAAAGTAACATGACGTCATCACGAGTGTCAGTTTTGCTAAAATCAATAGTATCAAATTTATCTTGATTTCAAAACCACACCAAATCAAAATGCCCCGTCGGAGGAGGCTGTATCCTGTATCGAACAACAATCTGATAGAGGGAACACTTCATTGTTAGATTTACTTTATATGATCATGACTTTTTCTAAATAAAATATTGTTGGAAAAATTACTGTGAATAATACAACATTTTGTTAATTTTCCTACAATAATACCAACTTTGATCAACCAAGAATACTAACTTAGCAAGGTATTTTCCTAGAATAATACCTATTTTAATTTAGGAAAAATTACCAGGAATAATACAACCTTTTGTTTATTTTCCTACAATAATACCAACTTTTGATTAACCATAAATAATACCAACTTATGGGGGTGTTTTTCCTACAATATACCTAATATGTTAAATTTTAATGTATAGGTGATTATGTAACAAAAAGATCTGGCAAATTAGTTAATAAACTAAAGTTGGTATTATTCTGGGGAAAGACCCCTCAAAGTTGGTATTATTCATAATTAATCAAAAGTTCGTATTATTGTAGGGAAATTAACAAAATGCTGTATTATTCACGGTAATTTTTCCTTTAATTTATTAACTGATTTACCAATTTTTTTTGTCTTATAATCACCTATATTTTGATTTTTAACATGTTAGAAATTGTTTAGGAAAACTCATATTTAAGTTGGTATTATTCATGATTAATCAATACTCTCTCTATTCTAATAGGATTGAAGCAAAGAGAAAGTAACTAGTTTTAAGAAAAAAAGTAGATAATGTTAATAAATAAAGAGAGAAAGAATTGTGTGGATAAAATTAAAAGAGAATTAAAAGGAATTGATGAGATTAAAAGAAAGTAGTGGGTCATTGTCCAAAAATAGAAATGATGCAAATCAAGTTGGACGGACTAAAATGGCAAATGATGCAAATTAAATGGGACGAAGGGAGTAGTTAGTAATATTTGTAGGGAAATTCACTCAGATTATATGTAAGTGTATGTATAAATGGCTTGTATAAATAGCCACTCAATACTAAAGGTGTGCCCAAATACTACTCTTGCACAAGTAAATAGCAAAAGAGATAAGATATTGAGAATTGCGTCATCAAAAGGATTAAACACTCACTATATATAGCCACTTCCAACACCTCTATTTCAACCATTATAAATCATAACCAAAGAACATAAATATGATTTAATAAAATTAAAACACGATAAATAAAATATAGTTATTAGAAAAAGTTTTAAATAGTCATTTATCCAACAACGTGTACCAGACTTTTTTGATGGTTTCATAAAGTTTTAAATTAGTACTGTTTATATCATTTTCTTATATTATTTAAAAACTTAGATATTTATACTTGAAAACTTCAATTATTGTACGTTGAAGATATTATTACCACAGTTTTAGAGGACACACAAATAATAGTAGCTTGTTTGTATGTGTGATATTAAATTGTCTTATTTTTATTTTTATCCTATCAAACTCAGATTTCTATTTTAAATGATTTATATTTATTTTGTTTTCATTTACATATATTTGTTTTCTTTTAATTTCATTTACAAATACCACTTAATTTATTTTTCTTAATCTTTATATCAATTAATACCGGAGAAAAATTGGTGGGACGGAGAGTATTTTATTTAACACTTTGTCTCATGACAATTACCAATTGACAACAACCGAAAAAGTTTTTAAGTAATTGATAAAATAATATTATACGAGAAAGTGAGATAAATTTATAAGTGAAATAACAAAATAAACTAGATGTGTATCTAAAAACAAAGATAAGAGCATAGGTCCATGATAAAAAAATAAAAATATAATAAATTTAAGATAAAATTATGTAAAACTACCTTATATATACCCTCTTTTTTAAAAAACTACCTTATGTAAAAAATTTTGCAAAAAACTACCTTATGTAATACTTTTTTTTCAAAACACTACTTTTTTTATGTTTTTCGTTAGTTGACCGGCAGAATTGACGTTGACCATCCCACCTCCCAGTCATGCCCCAAGCACGTGGTCAATTAAAACTCATCATCCCTCTTCAATTACTCCCTTTTGTCGACGTCAATTCTACCGGTCAACTAACGAAAAATATAAGAAGGTAGTGTTTTGAAAAAAAAGTATTACATATGGTAGTTTTTTGTAAAAATTTTTACATAAGGTAGTTTTTTTTAAAAAAAGAGTATATATAAGATAGTTTTATATAATTTTCTCAAAATTTAATGGGGCAAAAAAAAAATGTGGGAAATTTTGTGGTACACATAAAAATACTTATCAAAAGGTAGCGTAGATGTATCATTCGTACGTACGAGTCGCAAAATATATGGATTGAAATAAAAGTTAATATACGAATGGTACTAATTAATGGGACAAATTAGATTTGTTTCTTTTTCTTTGGAAATATTAGAACGATTCATGGTGATCAACAATGAAAAACAGAAACTACACAAAAATGATCCAAAATTGATACTACACAACAACAATAGAAGGACAAAAATTAAATAATTAATTATCACTACAATAAATTTAGGTTTTTACGACATTGGATTTAGTGGCATTAAAAATTTTTTTACGGCCCGTTTGGTAGGTGGTAATAAACGATGGTAATGGAAATGAAAAATTAGTGTAATTTTAGTTGAAAAATCTCTTGTCTACCTTGATGGTCATGCTTGTCCAACTCCAATCATCTCAATTTTCTTCATAAAATTCATTCCTATGCATTACTATTGGGAGATGTGGTATTGGGTGATGGTAATGGAAATTTGTATACAAAAAAACTTTTTTGTGATCAAAGTTTCATTACTATGGGAATGATATGGATCTTTTGATGAAATTTAACACTATATATCATTTCCATTACCACCATTTAGTACCACCAACCAAACGGACCGTTAGTGTAATACTTATTGTTTTTTATTTTAAGTTCCACCATAAAGTGATTTATCGACACTTAATTTGGTTTTTAGTGGCATATGTAATTGTCACTATATAGTGACATTTGTGAGAAATGTCACTAGATCCTATGTGCTAAAAGCTTTAGTTTGACTTTTTAATATGCTGTTAAAGACTCTAATAAATGTCACTAAATCTTCTATATACACTGTAAGAAATTATTTGAAATAACGACATTTAAGTTAAATGTCGCTAAATATATCCCACTAAAATCAAATTATGTATTAGTGTATCGTAATTTGTAAAATTATCACAAAAGACAAAAAAAATAATAGTATAACAAACAAAATCATAATAATAAAATAAAATTATAAAAATCCCAACATATGAAATCCTAGTACATAAGGATGACTTGTTAACTTCACAAATCATAGTTATTTACTAAGACCTCCTCGATAAAAGGGTCCTATTTATCAATTTGCAACCAAAGTGTTATATGTAACTCAAAATTTAGGGACTTTAAATATTTGTTGACAACAATTACATTCCCCTTGCTTTGCTTTAATTACTTGTGTTTAAGCGTCAAAATTTCAAAATATATAAATCAAATAAGGTCTTAATTTTATAGCGTATTTTGATGTGCCCTTAATTAGTATATGATGCATAGCGTTGGTAATTTGCTGCTAGAACAACTTTCTATTGTTCTACGTATTGTTGATGGTGTTATTGTTGGACCAAGTCCCAACTCTTATGATATTGGTGATGGCTTTGATCTCTTAGTAGCTCATGCATAGTCCACTTGAGAGTGAAGATGCGAATGACATGAGTTATTATAATTAAAGTTTGCGTCACTTGAAGAAGATGATTTGGAGTGTCTTGAACAAGGTAATTGAGTGCCCAACATGAAGTTTGGCTTGTGCCTTGAACTAGGAATGACACAAGAAGACATATGCTCAACCAAGGCATATAGAAGCAACAACACAATATGTTGCTGAACCTGCTGCTCGTTCGAACGTGGATCCGCTTGTCCTAGCGGGCAGCAACTGGCCCACTATGCGGTATTCTTTTCTTATGCGGTCTTGGCGAGAGCAAGGAAATTTGTCTTAGGGTTTCTAATATGTTGTAGCCTATACAAGAGAGGCTTAGAATATCATTAGAACGTATGAGGAAAGCCTAATACATAGAATCATTATCAAAAAATAGGGTTTATCAAAGAGATTATATTCTATCTTGTATTAGAGCACTGAGGGAGGTTTCCATTAAAGTTTGAATCTTTAATTTGGAAGATTGTATTCAAAGGTTGTGTGAAGTTTATCGTTGATGTATTGTTGAGCATATGAATGAAAGCAAACCATATTTGAGGGGGAGATACCTAAGATACCTCATAAACACTTATAAATGTTCTTGTTATTGTTATGCTCTATTTTTGCGCTTCTATAACCCATTCTGTTCTTCCTAAACATCCCAAATAATTGCATTTCAATTGGTATCAAAGTTATAAGTGATATTTTTGGGTAATTTGGTGAGTGAAAGTGAGGATTTGGTGAAGAAACAAGATGGGAGATGGAACTAGGATTATATTCCATCGTTCAATGAAAAGATAAATTTTTCGGTGGGGAAGAGTGTAATCGATATTAAGACAAAGTTTAGGGTTAATTTCTGTGTTTATTTCATTGATAATAAACCATTATACAAAGCCTCAATATATACAAGAATTGTTTCCCTAAATAACAATATACAGAATATCATATAATCCCTAAATATATGCCAAGATATATGCAGAAAAATGTCAGAATATTTGTTGCCATATTCTAACACTCCCCCTCAAGTTGGGTCGTAGGATCTCCAATACCCAACTTGCATAGAACATCTTCGAAGAACTGAGTTCCTACTGCTTTGGTGAGGATGTCGGCTAACTGATCTTCTGATCTTACATGAGGCATCTTTATAATTTCATCTTCTAACTTCTTCTTTATGAAATGTCTATCAATCTCAACATGTTTAGTCCGATCATGTTGCACCGGGTTCTCTGAAATGTTTATGGCTGCCTGATTATCACAATATAGCACACAACTCTTCGTAGGCATGAAACCAAGCTCCGTTAGAAGCTTTCTCAACCAAAGAACTTCAGTGACTCCCTTTGCGACTCCTCGATATTCAGCTTCAGCACTAGAAAGGGCCACAACATTCTGTTTCTTACTTCTCCAAGTTACAAGGTTCCCACCAACAAGAGTAAAGTACCCTGAAGTTGATTTCCTGTCGTCTCTATCACCAGCCCAATCTGCATCTGTATACGCAACCAAGTCAAGGTGACCATTCCTTTGATATAAAACCCCTCTGCCTGGAGTGCCCTTCAAATACCTCAGGATTCTTATGACTGCTTCCATGTGCTGTATCTGTGGTCTATGCATGAACCGACTCACAACCCCAACTGCATAAGCAATGTCTGGCCTCGTATGAGCCAAGTATATCAGCTTTCCTACTAGCTTCTGGTACTGTGCACAATTTGTAGGTTCTCCATCTACTAGCATCTGCAACCCATGGTTCATCATCATCGGTGTCTCAATAGGCTTGCAATCTAGCATCCCAGCTTCTGCTAGCAAATCCAAAACATACTTTCTCTGTGAGATAAATATGCCCCTGTTAGATCTTAGGACCTCGATTCCCAAGAAGTACTTGAGTCTTCCTAGATCCTTCATTTCGAATTCCTGGAATAATTTCTCTTTCAAGGCTTTGATTTCCTCCCTGTCATCCCCTGTAATGATCATATCATCCACATAAATGATGAGGCATGTTATCTTCTTCCCATTTTTCTTCAGGAAAAGAGTGTGATCAGAGTTACTTTGATGATACCCAAACTTCTTCATTGCAGAAGTAAACCGACCAAACCAAGCTCTGGGTGATTGTTTTAACCCATACAGTGCCTTTCGTAGCCTACACCCTTCGTTTCTCCCAAAATCTCCTGAGAAGCCTGGAGGAGCCTGCATATAAACCTCTTCCTTCAATTCTCCATGGAGGAATGCATTCTTAACGTCGAACTGATGTAGAGGCCAGTCAAGATTGGCCGCTATAGAGAACAGCACCCTAACAGTATCCAATTTCGCAACTGGGGAAAACGTTTCTGAGTAATCAACCCCATAAGTCTGTGTATACCCTTTTGCAACAACACGAGCTTTATATCGTTCAATAGAGTCATCTGCTTTATATTTTACCGTATACACCCATTTGCATCCAACTATCTTCTTTTCCTTTGGCAAGGTGCATCTTTCCCACGTTCCATTTTTCCGAAGGGCACTAATCTCTTCTTCCATTGCTTTCCTCCATTTCTCATCTTTCATAGCTTCATCAACTGTGTTTGGAAGTTGGGTAGCATAGAGAGTTGTATTGAAGGCTAAAGCACTTTGTGACATGTTTCCTTCTCCAGTATTTTCAATCGGATATCTCGACCTCTTAGCCTCATAATCTGGATCATACCTCTTAGGAGGCACTCCTCTAGTACTCCTTGGAGGAAGAGTGTATCCTTGAGGTTCATCTGCTGGTACTCCCCCTGTCTCCACTGTCTCAATAGACTCATCAGCAGTATCAGTAACAACAGTATCAGTAACAATAATATTAGGAGATTCAGTCTTATCTCCAAGAAGAGGACTAACCTGATGTTCGGACATTACTGGTTGTGGCATAGGAGTCATGGGAGACGGAGACGGTTCGGTGGCGTTACCTACTGGCTCGTTTTGATCTGGGATTGGCATCCATGGACTGGCTAACCATCTGAGATCGTCATTATCCCTCTCCCCCTGACATCGAGGATGGGTAAAGTAATACTCGGTCTCAAGAAACTCACAATCCATAGTAGTGTATATCCTCCTCTCAGACGGATCATAGCACCGATACCCTTTCTGATTCCTCCCAAAACCCACAAAAACACACCGAAGAGCACGAGGTTCGATCTTACTCCGTAGCCGCTTAGGACAGTGAACATAGACAGTGCACCCAAAAATACGAGGTGGAAGAGAGCGAGAAGATGGGATGGGGTGATACATTTGGAGGGTTTCAAGGGGTGTTTTGTAGTTAAGGGCTTTGGTAGGAAGTCTGTTTGTGAGGTAGGTAGCAGTGGAGATGGCTTCAGGCCAATAAGAGGTAGGAACATGTGATTCTAGCATAATAGCACGAGTAATATCAAGCAAGGTTCGGTTTTTTCGCTCAGCCACACCGTTTTGTTGTGGTGTGTCTGAGCAGGATGTTTGGTGAATAAGACCTTTGCTGGCAAAAAATTGGTGCATATCAGAATTCACATATTCACGGCCATTATCGGTTCGAAGGATACGGGGTTGGGTTTGAAACTGGGTGCATATCATGTTATAAAAATCAACAAATACTCCAAACACTTCAGACTTTTGTTTCAAAAAATAAATCCAGCTCATGCGTGTACAATCATCAATAAACACGACATAATAATAAAAACCATGTAATCCACAAACGGGAGCAGGACCCCATACACCCGAATGAATAATCATAAAAGGTAAACTGGATTTATTTAAACTACTAGAGTACGAGTGTTTATGACTTTTAGCTAGAATACATGTCTCACAATTAAAATCCAAATTTAATCTAGCTAAAGTAGGAAAAAGTTTCTCCAGATACCCTACTGATGGATGCCCCAATCTACGATGCCAAGTCCACAACTGCTTTTTCCTTAGATCCATGAGCCAGAACTGCATTGCCTTGTTGAACCGTCTCGTCCAGATAGTAAAGACCTCCTTTTTCAATACCACGCCCAATAATTTTGCCGGTCCGAACATCCTGCATAATACAACAACCAGGTTTCATGAGCACAGTACAATTGAGATCTTTCGTAAGTTGACTAACGGACAAAAGTTTATGCGAAAGATCAGGCACAAAAAGACAATTATTCAGAGTAATTTGATCGGAGATAGAAATAGTTCCAGCTCCCTTGACACGAACTCCTTCCCCATTAGCAGTTTTAATGAGGATTTTTTTCGGTTTCTCATGACCCAAAAAATCACATGGATCATATGACATTGTATCAGTTGCTCCACAATCAAAAATCCAGCCATTAGCAGATGAAGACAAAGCAAGAGAATTATTAAGTAAATCAGAACAAGAAATAAAGAGGGGTCCATCATGTGTCATATCACCATTTTTAAAAAAAAAACGTGTGGCCTTTGATGAACCACGTCTGCCCCTTCCCCATTACTTAAGGAAGGACAGTAACCTTCACTTGGAGGGTTCCCCATCTCAAACCCTAGCGTAGAGTGAGAATGGGTCTCCTTCTCCACTACTGCGGCGCATTTTTTACCTTCCATGGCTGATTTTTCTTGTCCTTCATTATCAATGTTCTGTTTGTTCTCTTCCATGCTTTGTCCAACTGCTGCTCTTCCTGTCCTGGTCTGATCGGAGTTTGGTGCCGCCGGTTTGCCTCTCTTTCGGGTGTCAGGCCACCATTCAGGATATCCCACCAATTTGAAGCATTCATTTTTGGTATGCCTCTTTCCTCCACAATGGGTACACTGAAGGTGGTCTCTGTCATCGTTTCTCCGGTAAGATCTGTCGGGTTTTCCTTTGACGGCAAAAACTCCGCCGGTGCCCGATGAATCATGTCTAGATGAGGGCTCTTTGTTTAAAATTCCCCTTCTCATAATCTCCCTTCGAATGCATCCATAAGCCTCCTCCACTGTGGGTAGTCGATTTTGGAGTAGTAGATCTCTTCTGTCCTTGTCAAAGGACTCATTGATTCCGGCCAAAAACTGGTACAACCGATTTTGTTGAGTTAATCGATTGAAAGTAACAATATCATTCGGATTTTTCATAGGATTGGGCTGTCTTCTGTCTATCTCCTTCCATAAATTTATGAGTTTACTGTAATATTTGTCAATGGGATCATTGTCTTGTTCGATTTTGTTGGCCTTGACAGTGAGGTCAAAAATTTGCAACCCATCACTGCCACTGCTGTAAAGAGTTTCTATTCCCTTCCACAATGCTCTAGCGGTCGGAAAATCAAGGAATTGATTGACTAAATCCGGATCTATACTCTCGACAATCCACGAAATTACGATCGAGTCTTGCCTGGACCAGTTGCTGTACTCTGGGTCTTGTGGTGACGGTGGCTCGGCGATGATGTGTTTGAGCCGACCACGGCCATCAATGGCCCAATGCATCAGCCTGGACCATTTTGTGTAATTTCGGGTCGTTAATTTCTCGGATATCGAAAAAGAGGAGGTATTGGTTGGTGTTTCTGTGGGTGGTTTGTTGGTGTTTAACTGTGAGAACAGTTGCAACATCTGTCCCATAGTCACAGGCTGTTCTGGGGAGATGATTGTTTTGGGGTCGGTTTCCATGTATACTGGTTTTTTTTCCGGTTCAGGTAAGTTTTTCCGGTAAGTGATGAAGCCGCTCGAACGTTTTTCTTCCTCAGAAGCGTTCCGGCTCTGATACCATGTAATCGATATTAAGACAAAGTTTAGGGTTAATTTCTGTGTTTATTTCATTGATAATAAACCATTATACAAAGCCTCAATATATACAAGAATTGTTTCCCTAAATAACAATATACAGAATATCATATAATCCCTAAATATATGCCAAGATATATGCAGAAAAATGTCAGAATATTTGTTGCCATATTCTAACAAAGAGTTTCGTGGAAGACTTGTTGGAGTAACAAGGCATTAAATTAGGCATTGGAGTGAACTAGGCCAACATCAATAGAAGAAGTGAAGTGGGTGGCCATGAAGAAGAAGACGATGAGCACAATTCGACTTGTCATTGCACCCAAAATCAAGTATAACTATTTGATGTGCTTTGAAGTCTCATACCAACAAGTTTTGCTTAATATGGGAGTTGTATCAACTCATAGAGGAGGATGATAGAAGTGTGAAGGACCGTATCAACTCAAGATAAGGGTTATCATGCTAGGAGAAAGTCTCAAGGAATGAGTGACTTTAGAAATAAGGAGTCTCACTATTGCAAGAAAAAGGCTAGGAGAACATTCAGATGATGTGCAAAGAGATGAGGGAGGATCTTAAGAGGGTGAAAGGCTTAAGTGAAAGTGGTGGGAGAGATGGAGAGAATAGCGTAGAGGTCACTCTATGCTTTTTTAAGGATAAGAATGACAATAATAGGGTTCTTCTTGTTAGTGGAGGAGTGTTTCATTGTAAGGAATGGGTAATTGACTTTGATTGCTCATACCACATTTGTTGTAAGAAAGAAAGGTTTGCTATACTTAGCTATTATAATGGAAGCCTTATCACGTTACCTAATGATGGGAGGGTGAAGGTGGAAGGTATTAGAAAAATGGTTATTGAGATGCATGATTGTTTCAAGAGGAAGCTAAGTGAGGTGAGGTATGTTCCTAAGCTTGACAGGAACCTCAACTCACTTGGTCGGTTGGAGTCAAAGAGATGCACCTTTAAAGCTAGTGATGGGATATTGAAGGTCATTAGAGGGAGTATGGTGCTCATGAGATAGAGGAGTGAGAGAAATTTTTATGTGTTGTAAGATGATGGTGGTTGCCTAGGCCATATTGATGATTTTAGCAAGTCACCTAAGAAGGTGACATTTTACGATGAGGATGAGATGAGAGAGAGTTGGTCTTCAAAAGGAGATTGTTGGAGCAAGTGCCAACTCTCATGATGTTTGTGATGACTTTAATCACTTCTTCCATATTTGAGAGTAAAGACGTGACCGGCTACATTATGGATGGGTTAAATTTAGGTCACTTGATGAAGTGATATTTTAGATGATTTAGGGTGCCTTGAATAAGGTAAGGGAGTACCCAACATAAATTTTGGTGCCTTGAACGAGGCAAAAAGAAAGAAGAGATGTGCTCGAATAATACGTACAACAGCAACATAAACATAGGTTGCCAAACGTAACGCTCGTTCGAGCACGGATCTACTAATCCAAGCAGGCAGCAACTGGCCCACTATACAGCAGCAGTACTAAGTTCTTGGTTGGGTTTGGCTTTGGGAGCAAGGAGAATTTTCCAAGAGTTTCTAATATGTTGAAGGCTATATAAGAAAGGTTTAGACATCATAAGAACATATACGAACAGTCTAATAAAAAGAATTAACTAGGGTTTAGCTAAGAGAGTTCATTCCATCTTGTATTAGAGCATTTGAGGAAGATTTCCATTATAGATTGAATATTAACTTTTGGAGATTGCGCTCTTAAAGGTTGTGTGAGGTTTATCATTGATGTATTGTTGTATATTATTGAAAGTAAACCATATTTGAGGGGAAGGTATCTAAGATACCTCATAAACACTTGTTATTGTTCTTATTGTTGTTGTGCTCAGTTTTTATGCTTCTTTAACCCATTTTGTTCTTCCGAAACATCTCAAACCATTGCAATTTAGTTATTATTGTTGACATATTATGTTACTAGTAGTTGATAGAAGTTTCTATAATTTTTACTATTAGTTATTAGAAAAGTTGTTTGACATAGTTTTGTGGGTATATATTGTGGATTGTTGTCGTATTAAAATTATGATTAATGTTAAAGTTGAAACGATTATTATCAAAATTATTATAGTTGCTTTATAATAATATTTGTTAAATATGAATCTTGTTATTATTTCAAGTTGATTATTAACATTTTTAGTCTTTTTAAATAAATCCTTTTTTATAATACTGCATCCATTCTAGTTTACTCACTACAAAAAAAATGCAGTTTTGCGACTACGTAATTTAGTCGGCATTTGGTCGGTATAGAGCTATACCGACTAAGCTGCGACTAAAACACGTCAGTCGGTATAATGTTGTCGGTAAATGATCTGGGTCGATAAAATAGTCGCAAGTTCGACTAACATGAACATGGTAGGTATTTAGTCGCAACCTGCGACCAAAGGCTGTAGTCGTTGCTTAGTCGCAACTACCGACTACATATTAGTAGCTATCTAGTCGCTGTAAACCAAAAACCGATTTTGTTGATATTTATTGGTTTTTTTAGAAATATTATTTTAATTATTTGCCGACTAATCTCCGACTATGAGATAGTAGGAGATTAGTCGGAAAATTCAAACTTCTATTTGACCAGATTTTGACCACATTTTAGCGCCTAATTTTACCGACTGATTTACGACTCAGATATGGTAGGAAGTTGGTCGGAACATTCAAACTTTTATTTGACCAGATTTTGACCACATTTTAGCGCCTAATTTTACCGACTGATTAACGACTTATATATGGTAGGAATGTGGTCGGTGAAGTCAATAGTCTGTTGACTGAAAATATTTTTACCGACTAGTCACCTACTAATCGTACAGTCGGACTCTAGTCAGTATATTTTTAATAATAAAATAATAAAAATTGGTCAAATGTGGTCAATAGTCGTTGACCACATTTGACCAGTTTTTATTATTTTATTATTAAAATAAATTAACGATCCAATTTAATAAAAAAACGCAAATAAATTATCGATCCAATTTAATAAATAAACGCAATAAAAGATAATAGTAAACGCATAAATAAAAATATTAAAAAAAGGAATTAATATATACAACTCATTGTTTTTACATATAAAACTAAAAAAATAAAAATAATAAAAATACAAGGATCAGTGGGGGGGGGGGGAGGAGGAGGTTGCGACAAGCCCCTTTCGGCG
This sequence comes from Amaranthus palmeri, assembly GCA_019776075.1. Taxonomy (NCBI): domain Eukaryota; kingdom Viridiplantae; phylum Streptophyta; class Magnoliopsida; order Caryophyllales; family Amaranthaceae; genus Amaranthus; species Amaranthus palmeri. The sequence continues at coordinate 102,633 of JAAKBH010000140.1, forward strand.
AAAACCGAGCGCATAAAGCTAAGAAGGTGTTGTACCTCTTCGCTCAAGCGCTTATGCTCGGCCCCTAGCCGGTCAAACTCCTCCCTCGGAATGTTCGATTGGAGGCTTTGCGTAATTTGGTTCATGGCACGCTGAAGCTCATCCAACCGCTTATTCGTGAATTGCTCGGGGGGAGGAGTGGGCTGGGTTTGAGTCTCTGGCGCCACAACATCAGCGTAATAGACCGCTGCGGCATCACCAACCCCAAACACAGACTTATTGGGCTTCTTCGTCGGCTCATCCGATTCGATATTTTTGACAGCCTGAAAATAGGCGTCATTCATATCCTCTTCAGACGCCTCGACAGGAAGCTCGGCACAGAGGCGCAAGTACTCGTCCTAAACAAAGCAAAAAATTATATAAAAATTTTGGACTTTTTGTATAAAAAAGCAAAAAAATTATATAAAAAACAACATACAATTACACTTACATTTACATCCTTGGACTTTTTGTTGATCCACTGCAACCCGTCCTTTGTTTTCACTCTATGAGTGTGTAGAAACAACTCATAAGAGGACGGCGTGCGGTTTCGCTCTTTTTCCTGTGAAAACAAAGTTAATAGTTAAACAAAGTAATTAATTAATAATTAGAGAAAAAATTCAAATTCAAAAAAAATCAAGAACATACCAAGATACGCAATGTCCGGCGGGCAGACACGGAGCCGCCGGTATGGGTGACTTCTGCGACACCCGATTCATTGCCCCGCCGACGGTTCTTTCTCCCTCGCTCCCGCTGGGCCTGGTATGATGGGTCTTTCCAGTCCTTTACCCATTCATCCCAAGCCTCCCTATCGGCCCATTTGGGCTTATATTCATTGTCCTCTTCATAGTGGCTCCTATGAAGATGCATAAGATCCTTGTACCGGAGCTTGGCCCTCTTCTCCCACTCCGTGCGTACCTTGGAAGTGATAGAGGGATCCCAAGTCCATTGTTGCTGAAACGACAAAAACAATTAATATAAGTTAAACAAACAAGTCAATTTAAAGTTAATCAAATAATGTAGTAAATAGACTTACTTGAAACTGCTGCCAATAGAAATCGATAGCAGCCCTAGATAGGAACCTCCAAGCATATCCTCTAGGATCTTGGTAGGCCTCAAACGTCCTACGAATGGACGTTGATATTTGGCTGCCAGTGTCGGTGGCAAACGTGCCCTGCTCGGTATTCCACAGAAGGGGTGGTGGTCGGTGCAGCGGCTGAGGGGGAGGGTCATCCCGTGGCGGGCCGTCATCCCGTGGAGGGCCCTGGGCCGTGTCATCCTCCGGTGTATTGATACGTGGCGAAGCACGTGATGACACTGGAGAGGGATTGACAGCCCCCACTGCAGCCCTAAAGTCTGACCGCACAAAATGCTCTTCTAATTCCGCATTTGGTGCAGCGCCAGGGTCAGAACGTGCAAGTTGTCGAACCGGTATAATATCAGGGTGGTATGGTTGACCGGTTCGGGGGTCTATACGTTGTCCTAAAGTATTTCTCATCCTGGGCATCTAATTAACAAGTATTTTTCGAAAAAAAGATATAAATATTTCGAAAAAAAAACATATATATTCCGAAAAACATATATATTACGAAAAAACTCAGAAAAAAAAAAAACAAAAACCAAACCCTAAAAATAAACATAAACATTTCGAAAAAAACTCTTAAAAAAAAAAACGAAACCCTAAAAATAAACATAAACATTTCGAAAAAAAACATATATATTTCGAAAAAAACTCAGAAAAAAAAAAACAAAAACAAAACCCTAAAAATAAACATAAACATTTCGAAAAAAACTCAGAAAAAAAAAAAAAAAAACAAAACCCTAAAATTAAACTTAAACATTTCGAAAATAAATATATATATTTCGAAAAAAAAACATATATATTTCGAAAATAAACATATATATTTCGAAATTAAACATTTAAAAAACGAACCCAAAAAACAACATAAACCCTAAATACAAAAAACAACATAAACATTTGAATAAAAAAACAAGATTATCAAACCCTAAAAATGTCATCAACATAAACCCTAAAAATAAAAATACAACATAAACCCTAAAAACAACATAAAAAACGAAACCAAAAAACAACAAAAACCCTAAAAAAAAAAAACCCTAAACAATATAATAAACATTAATATATAAACAAGATTATCAAACCCTAAAAATCACATAAACAACATATGAACATTAATATATAAAAAAAACGAAATAAACCCTAAAAACATTATAAACATTCGAATAAACATGTAAAAACAAGATTATTATTATAAACATGTAAAAAAAAACCCTAAAAATCACATAAACATATGAACATCATATGAACATCATGTTTTTGAAAAAAAAAAACATATGAACATATGAACATCAAACCCTAAAAATCACATAAACAACATATGAACATCATGTTTTTGAAAAAAAAAAAAACCTTAAAAAAAAAACTAACCTTTAATCCTTGAAAAACTTGGGAAGTAGTCGGAATCAAAATGATGCTAGTCGGAAATTGAAATGGTAGCTAAAGAATTAGTAGGAAGAATGGTAGGAATAGGAAGAGAGAAAGAGAGAAAAGAACGAGAAAGAGAGAAAGGAGAGAAAGAAATGAACGGTTTTTTGGTGAAGTGTGGGTATTTATATAAATACATCACCGACTGAGCTGCGACTAAACCATAGTCGGTGGCTAGTCGGTGATTTTTTACCGTTTAACCTAATGCCTTAACTGCCTCAGTAATTATGTTAAAAATTCAAAAAATGACTTTTCAAATCACCGACTACGCTGCGACTATACCATAGTCGGTGCTTAGTCGGTGAGATATTTTCAACCACCTAATAAATACTTGCAGTAACTTTTTCAGAATGCTTGGGAAATTGAAATAACTTTTCAAAATCACCGACTAACCTGCGACTCAGCGTTAGTCGGTAGTTAGTCGGTGCAATTTTTTCAACGCCCTAATAAATTCTTGCAGTAACTTTTCAGATTGCGTGGGAAAGTGAAAAAACTTTTCAGTGCACCGACTAATGTGCGACTAAAGTTTAGTCGGTGCTTTGTCGGTATAGTAAAACGCCTTTTTACCTTCACAATGCGTTTTAACTTTTCAGATTTTTTCAACCACCCTAATAAATTCGATTTTTTTTTTTATTATTAATTGTTTATTATTATTATTATTATTATTATTATTATTATTATTATTATTATTATTATTATTATTATTATTATTATTATAATATTATAATTAATAAAATCTTAAATACTATATTTAAATATATAAAACTTTTTTTTTTTTTGAAAAATAAATATATAAAACTTACTTCTTCAAAAAAAAATATATAAAACTTACAACCGAATTTAAAAATAATAAGAAATAAACATATTATTATTAAAACCATATTATTGGGTTACATAATCGTCATCGACCTCATCGTCGTCAGATAATACAAGATCTTCGTCGTCGGTGTCTTCATTTTCCTCGTCATCATGAACCGTTTCGTCTAAGTGTAAAAGTTCTCCAGCGGGATCACGCAACGGTGCGACTTGTAGGTCAGAAACATCTTCATTTGCCACAAAATCGGTTGATCTCTCTTCCAGTTGGAAAGTAGTCTCCTCGAATTGCTTTGATCTGACTTTGCAAACAGCTCGCCAGTCTTTCATGTTTTGCCTTAAACTGGGATAAGATAAGTAATAAACTTGGGAAGCTTGAGAGGCTAGGACAAACGGATCGTACTTTCTATAAAATCGACCAATATGAACGTCGACCAGCTTGTAACGCGGATGGATTCTCGTACCATGGCCGTATCCGGTGGTAGTCTGATCAAACCATTGACATTTGAACAAAGCTACCCTTTTATTTGGAAGTGCTCGATACTCGAGGTCAACAATATCCTCTAATTTTCCGTAAAAGTCTGCTTCATCCGGACTGTTATCATCAGATTTCACGCACACCCTGCTGTTCTCAGAAGATTTCTTTTTTGCGGAATGAGAGATAGTGTGAAATCTATAACCATTCACGTAACAAACATCATAGCGACGTGCCTTCTGCAAAGGTCCCTCGGCCAGGTCCTTTAGAATATCCGCATTATCCACACCGTCTAGAAACCCGTCCCTGGACTGCATATAAGAACAATAATTCAACGTAAATACGTAATACTAATTTACACAACAAATTAAAGACATTTAACGTGTACTTACAATCTGTTTAAACCATAGTGCAAACTGGTCTTCGACCACATTGTCAACTTGCTCTGCGTTTAGATTAGGCTCGTACTTTGTGATTAAGTGTACGAATTGATCATAAAATTGATTCACCTCCGGCCAATTTCGCAGAACATAAGTCTGAGCAATTTTGAGATCTGCTTCATCCATCATAAAAGTCTTACCCCGACCATAAAATTTGATTGGGTGTGTAAATATGGACAAAACACCCGGTCTGACGTTGTTAAAGAATCCATCATCATTTCTAGGTAGATCTCTAACTCTGCATCGAACATCTGGCCCAAAGTAATGCGATACAAAGTATGATGCTTCTTCATTAAGATATGCGTTGCAGATCGAGGCTTCAACATGTGCTTTGTTTTTGACATTAAGTTTTAAATGTCGAAGATACCTGTAATTTAAACCAAAGAGTAATTATTAAGACATGTAAAAAGTTATCAGAAAAGTAAATAGTACTAATATTTTAGACGTGTAATTAGTAATTACCTCTCAAAGGGATACATCCACCTATATTGTACCGGGCCAGCAATCCTCGCCTCGTAAGCTAGATGAACAGGCAGATGTTCCATGACGTCAAAGAATGTTGGAGGAAATATAGTCTCTAACTTACAGAGCACAACTGCAATTTCCTCGTCCAACCTCCACATATCTGCGGCAGAAATTCTCGGAGAAGTAAGACTTCTAAAATACAGACTAATTTCAGTAAGAGCTTCCCATACTTTTTCTGGCAGCAACTCCCGAAATGCAATAGGAATCAGTCGTTGCATGAACACATGACAATCATGACTCTTCATCCCGAATACTTGATGTTTAGCCATGTCGATGTTCCTGGCTAAATTAGAGACATACCCATCAGGAAATCTCAGAGTTTTAAGCCACTCCAGAAGGACAGCCATTTGCTCTCTGTTTAGTGTGTATGATGCCTTGGGGATGGTAGAACCAACTGGATGCAATTCCAATCGGATCCCGAGCTCGGCTAAATCTTGACGTGCCTTGAGATGATCCTTAGTTTTTCCAGGCACACACATTATTGTGTTGAAAATGTTATCAAAGAAGTTCTTCTCTATGTGCATCACGTCAAGGTTGTGACGGATCATATTTGTGCTCTAGTACGGCAAATCCCAAAAGATACTTCCCTTCTTCCATCCAACACAATGTCTACTTAAATCCGCGTTGTACTCTGCTGCATCGTCTTCAAACACCCTTAAAAACCCAAAACGATCCAACTCCTCCAAAAGCTCATTTCCCGTACGTATTTCGGGCATTACAGCCTTCTCAACAACTCCACGGCTAAAAAGCACCCGGTTTCTACGAAATCGGTGTGTACTATCTAAAAATCTCCTATGTGAGTCAAACCAACTGACTTTTCTACTGTGTCTTAAATAAAAGGCTTTGGAGTCATCCATGCAGTACGGACAAGCGTGCAAGCCAGATGTACTCCACCCCGACATCATCGAATAATCTGGGAAGTCGTTGATTGTCCACATCAAAGCTGCACGAAGTATAAAGTTCTGCCTCTTGGATACGTCGTACGTCTGGATCCCATCTTCCCACAACAGCTGTAACTCATGTATCAATGGCTGGAGGTACAAATCAATCTTATGTTTTGGATTGTTAGGGCCAGGGACGATCACCGTTAAGAACATGTACTGCTTTTTCATACACATGAGGAAGATTGTATGGAGTTAGTATTACGGGCCAGCATGAATATTGTTGACCCGAGCTTCCAAATGGGTTGAAACCATCTGTACACAACCCCATTCTCACATTTCTTGTCTCCCGTGCAAAATCCGGATGTGTCGCGTTGAAATTCAACCAGGCCTCACTGTCCGAGGGGTGACACATCTCTCCATCTTCTGTACGATGCTCCGCATGGCACCTCATGTGGCTGGGAGTGGTCGCAGACGCATACAACCGTTGTAGCCTAGGACCAATGGGAAAGTAGTGGAACTGCTTTCTTGGGTTATTATCTGATTTCCATCTAGAAACACCACACTCACCACATTGGGTCATACTCGCTGTGGGGCCCCAATAAATCATACACCCATTAACACAACAGTCAATCTTCTCTACCGGCAATCCAAGAGCCGAAATTTGCTTCTTCGTGTCGAAAAACTTTTTGTCATCCGATTATCTTTCGGCAACAACTCAATAATGAATTGACATAATTCATCATAAAGTCTCTCTGGAATACGAAAGTCTGTCTTCAGGCTAGACATCCTTCCTATGACCGACATCTGAGTATGCGTTTCACAGCCAGGGTACAGTGGTAAGTTGGCTGCCCTTAGCATTTCAAAGAACTGTCTGGATATAGGGTTCGGATCTTCATCGTTATGTACGGGCGAGTATGGTACATTAGCGACGACATCATCACGATGCGGTAGAAAATGATGATGTGTATCCGGAAAAACACTCGCTACTGCATCGTACACCATTTGTGCATACGGATTCTGAACCGTGTTCTGCTGTAAATCGGTACAAATTGGTGCACCGTCAGAACATTTGTGCAGGTACCAATCGTAGTAGTTTTCAACAAACCCCTTCTTAGTAGATGATCTCTTACGACATCTACACCCCATACTCTACGATTACCGCACTTTTTACACGGACATCTAATTTCAATTGGATTTTTTTTCTTTGCAAATTGTATAAATTCTTCGACCCCTTCTAAATATCTGATATTAAAAACTCCTTTAGAACTTCGTTGGTACATCCAACTTCTTTGCAAATTGTATAAATTCTTCGACCCCTTCTAAATATCTGAAATGTTTATGGATGCCTGATTATCACAATATAGCACACAACTCTTCGTAGGCATGAAACCAAGCTCCGTTAGAAGCTTTCTCAACCAAAGAACTTCAGTGACTCCCTTTGCGACTCCTCGATATTCAGCTTCAGCACTAGAAAGGGTCACAACATTCTGTTTCTTACTTCTCCAAGTTACAAGGTTCCCACCAACAAGAGTAAAGTACCCTGAAGTTGATTTCTTGTCGTCTCTATCACCAGCCCAATCTGCATCTGTATACGCAACCAAGTCAAGGTGACCATTCCTTTGATATAAAATCCCTCTACCTGGAGTGCCCTTCAAATACCTCAGGATTCTTATGACTGCTTCCATGTGCTGTATCTGTGGTCTATGCATGAACCGACTCACAACCCCAACTGCATAAGCAATGTCTGGCCTCGTATGAGCCAAGTATATCAGCTTTCCTACTAGCTTCTGGTACTGTGCACAATTTGTAGGTTCTCCATCTACTAGCATCTGCAACCCATGGTTCATCATCATCGGTGTCTCAATAGGCTTGCAATCTAGCATCCCAGCTTCTGCTAGCAAATCCAAAACATACTTTCTCTGTGAGATAAATATGCCCCTGTTAGATCTTAGGACCTCGATTCCCAAGAAGTACTTGAGTCTTCCTAGATCCTTCATTTCGAATTCCTGGAATAATTTCTCTTTCAAGGCTTTGATTTCCTCCCTGTCATCCCCTGTAATGATCATATCATCCACATAAATGATGAGGCATGTTATCTTCTTCCCATTTTTCTTCAGGAAAAGAGTGTGATCAGAGTTACTTTGATGATACCCAAACTTCTTCATTGCAGAAGTAAACCGACCAAACCAAGCTCTGGGTGATTGTTTTAACCCATACAGTGCCTTTCGTAGCCTACACCCTTCGTTTCTCCCAAAATCTCCTGAGAAGCCTGGAGGAGCCTGCATATAAACCTCTTCCTTCAATTCTCCATGGAGGAATGCATTCTTAACGTCGAACTGATGTAGAGGCCAGTCAAGATTGGCCGCTATAGAGAACAGCACCCTAACAGTATCCAATTTCGCAACTGGGGAAAACGTTTCTGAGTAATCAACCCCATAAGTCTATGTATACCCTTTTGCAACAACACGAGCTTTGTATCGTTCAATAGAGCCATCTGCTTTATATTTTACCGTATACACCCATTTGCATCCAACTATCTTCTTTTCCTTTGGCAAGGTGCATCTTTCCCACGTTCCATTTTTCCGAAGGGCACTAATCTCTTCTTCCATTGCTTTCCTCCATTTCTCATCTTTCATAGCTTCATCAACTGTGTTTGGAAGTTCGGTAGCATAGAGAGTTGTATTGAAGGCTAAAGCACTTTGTGACATGTTTCCTTCTCTAGTATTTTCAATCGGATATCTCGACCTCTTAGCCTCATAATCTGGATCATACCTCTTAGGAGGCACTCCTCTAGTACTCCTTGGAGGAAGAGTGTATCCTTGAGGTTCATCTGCTGGTACTCCCCCTGTCTCCACTGTCTCAATAGACTCATCAACAGTATCAGTAACAACAGTATCAGTAACAATAATATTAGGAGATTCAGTCTTATCTCCAAGAAGAGGACTAACCTGATGTTCGGACATTACTGGTTGTGGCATAGGAGTCATGGGAGACGGAGACGGTTCGGTGGCGTTACCCACTGGCTCGTTTTGATCTGGGATTGGCATCCATGGACTGGCTAACCATCTGAGATCGTCATTATCCCTCTCCCCCTGACATCGAGGATGGGTAAAGTAATACTCGGTCTCAAGAAACTCACAATCCATAGTAGTGTATATCCTCCTCTCAGACGGATCATAGCACCGATACCCTTTCTGATTCCTCCCAAAACCCACAAAAACACACCGAAGAGCACGAGTGTCGAGCTTACTCTGTACCCGCTTAGGACAGTGAACATAGACAGTGCACCCAAAAATACGAGGTGGAAGAGAGCGAGAAGATGGGATGGGGTGATACATTTGGAGGGTTTCAAGGGGTGTTTTGTAGTTAAGGGCTTTGGTAGGAAGTCTGTTTGTGAGGTAGGTAGCAGTGGAGATGGCTTCAGGCCAATAAGAGGTAGGAACATGTGATTCTAGCATAATAGCACGAGTAATATCAAGCAAGGTTCGGTTTTTTCGCTCAGCCACACCGTTTTGTTGTGGTGTGTCTGGGCAGGATGTTTGGTGAATAAGACCTTTGCTGGCAAAAAATTGGTGCATATCAGAATTCACATATTCACGGCCATTATCGGTTCGAAGGATACGGGGTTGGGTTTGAAACTGGGTGCATATCATGTTATAAAAATCAACAAATACTCCAAACACTTCAGACTTTTGTTTCAAAAAATAAATCCAGCTCATGCGTGTACAATCATCAATAAACACGACATAATAATAAAAACCATGTAATCCACAAACGGGAGCAGGACCCCATACACCCGAATGAATAATCATCAAAGGTAAACTGGATTTATTTAAACTACTAGAGTACGAGTGTTTATGACTTTTAGCTAGAATACATGTCTCACAATTAAAATCCAAATTTAATCTAGCTAAAGTAGGAAAAAGTTTCTCCAGATACCCTACAGATGGATGCCCCAATCTACGATGCCAAGTCCACAACTGCTTTTTCCTTAGATCCATGAGCCAGAACTGCATTGCCTTGTTGAACCGTCTCGTCCAGATAGTAAAGACCTCCTTTTTCAATACCACGCCCAATAATTTTGCCGGTCCGAACATCCTGCACAATACAACAACCAGGTTTCATGAGCACAGTACAATTGAGATCTTTCGTAAGTTGACTAACGAACAAAAGTTTATACGAAAGATCAGGCACAAAAAGACAATTATTCAGAGTAATTTGATCGGAGATAGAAATAGTTCCAGCTCCCTTGACACGAACTCCTTCCCCATTAGCAGTTTTAATGAGGATTTTTTTCGGTTTCTCATGACCCAAAAAATCACATGGATCATATGACATTGTATCAGTTGCTCCACAATCAAAAATCCAGCCATTAGCAGATGAAGACAAAGCAAGAGAATTATTAAGTAAATCAGAACAAGAAATAAAGAGGGGTCCATCATGTGTCATATCACCATTTTTAAAAAAAGAAACGTGTGGCCTTTGATGAACCACGTCTACCCCTTCCCCATTACTTAAGGAAGGACAGTAACCTTCACTTGGAGGGTTCCCCATCTCAAACCCTAGCGTAGAGTGAGAATGGGTCTCCTTCTCCACTACTGCGGCGCATTTTTTACCTTCCATGGCTGATTTTTCTTGTCCTTCATTATCAATGTTCTGTGTGTTCTCTTCCATGCTTTGTCCAACTGCTGCTCTTCCTGTCCTGGTCTGATCGGAGTTTGGTGCCGCCGGTTTGCCTCTCTTTCGGGTGTCAGGCCACCATTCAGGATATCCCACCAATTTGAAGCATTCATTTTTGGTATGCCTCTTTCCTCCACAATGGGTACACTGAAGGTGGTCTCTGTCATCGTTTCTCCGGTAAGATCTGTCGGGTTTTCCTTTGACGGCAAAAACTCCGCCGGTGCCCGATGAATCATGTCTAGATGAGGGCTCTTTGTTTAAAATTCCCCTTCTCATAATCTCCCTTCGAATGCATCCATAAGCCTCCTCCACTGTGGGTAGTCGATTTTGGAGTAGTAGATCTCTTCTGTCCTTGTCAAAGGACTCATTGATTCCGGCCAAAAACTGGTACAACCGATTTTGTTGAGTTAATCGATTGAAAGTAACAATATCATCCGGATTTTTCATAGGATTGGGCTGTCTTCTGTCTATCTCCTTCCATAAATTTATGAGTTTACTGTAATATTTGTCAATGGGATCATTGTCTTGTTCGATTTTGTTGGCCTTAACAGTGAGGTCAAAAATTTGCAACCCATCACTGCCACTGCTGTAAAGAGTTTCTATTCCCTTCCACAATGCTCTAGCGGTCGGAAAATCAAGGAATTGATTGACTAAATCCGGATCTATACTCTCGACAATCCACGAAATTACGATCGAGTCTTGCCTGGACCAGTTGCTGTACTCTGGGTCTTGTGGTGACGGTGGCTCGGCGATGATGTGTTTGAGCCGACCACGGCCATCAATGGCCCAATGCATCAGCCTGGACCATTTTGTGTAATTTTGGGTCGTTAATTTCTCGGATATCGAAAAAGAGGAGGTATTGGTTGGTGTTTCTGTGGGTGGTTTGTTGGTGTTTAACTGTGAGAACAGTTGCAACAACTGTCCCATAGTCACAGGCTGTTCTGGGGAGATGATTGTTTTGGGGTCGGTTTCCATGTATACTGGTTTTTTTCCGGTTCAGGTAAGTTTTTCCAGTAAGTGATGAAGCCGCTCGAACGTTTTTCTTCCTCAGAAGCGTTCCGGCTCTGATACCATGTAATCGATATTAAGACAAAGTTTAGGGTTAATTTCTGCGTTTATTTCATTGATAATAAACCATTATACAAAGCCTCAATATATACAAGAATTGTTTCCCTAAATAACAATATACAGAATATCATATAATCCCTAAATATATGCCAAGATATATGCAGAAAAATGTCAGATAATTTGTTGCCATATTCTAACAAAGAGTTTCGTGGAAGACTTGTTGGAGCAACAAGGCATTAAATTAGGCATTGGAGTGAACTAGGCCAACATCAATAGAAGAAGTGAAGTGGGTGGCCATGAAGAAGAAGACGATGAGCACAATTCGACTTGTCATTGCACCCAAAATCAAGTATAACTATTTGATGTGCTTTGAAGTCTCATACCAACAAGTTTTGCTTAATATGGGAGTTGTATCAACTCATAGAGGAGGATGATAGAAGTGTGAAGGACCGTATCAACTCAAGATAAGGGTTATCATGCTAGGAGAAAGTCTCAAGGAATGAGTGACTTTAGAAATAAGGAGTCTCACTATTGCAAGAAAAAGGCTAGGAGAACATTCAGATGATGTGCAAAGAGATGAGGGAGGATCTCAAGAGGGTGAAAGGCTTAAGTGAAAGTGGTGGGGGAGATGGAGAGAATAGCGTAGAGGTCACTCTATGCTTTTTTAAGGATAAGAATGACCAATAATAGGGTTCTTCTTGTTAGTGGAGGAGTGTTTCATTGTAAGGAATGGGTAATTGACTTTGATTGCTCATACCACATTTGTTGTAAGAAAGAAAGGTTTGCTATACTTAGCTATTATAATGGAAGCCTTATCACGTTACCTAATGATGGGAGGGTGAAGGTGGAAGGTATTAGAAAAATGGTTATTGAGATGCATGATTGTTTCAGGAGGAAGCTAAGTGAGGTGAGGTATGTTCCTAAGCTTGACAGGAACCTCAGCTCACTTGGTCGGTTGGAGTCAAAGAGATGCACCTTTAAAGCTAGTGATGGGATATTGAAGGTTATTAGAGGGAGTATGGTGCTCATGAGATAGAGGAGTGAGAGAAATTTTTATGTGTTGTAAGATGATGGTGGTTGCCTAGGCCATATTAATGATTTTAGCAAGTCACCTAAGAAGGTGACATTTTATGATGATGATGAGATGAGAGAGAGTTGGTCTTCAAAAGGAGATTGTTGGAGCAAGTGCCAACTCTCATGATGTTTGTGATGACTTTAATCACTTCTTCCATATTTGAGAGTAAAGACGTGACCGGCTACATTATGGATGGGTTAAATTTAGGTCACTTGATGAAGTGATATTTTAGATGATTTAGGGTGCCTTGAATAAGGTAAGGGAGTACCCAACATAAATTTTGGTGCCTTGAACGAGGCAAAAAGAAAGAAGAGATGTGCTCGAATAATACGTACAACAGCAACATAAACATAGGATGCCAAACGTAATGCTCGTTCGAGCACGGATCTACTAATCCAAGCAGGCAGCAACTGGCCCACTATACAGCAGCAGTACTAAGTTCTTGGTTGGGTTTGGCTTTGGGAGCAAGGAGAATTTTCCAAGAGTTTCTAATATGTTGAAGGCTATATAAGAAAGGCTTAGACATCATAAGAACATATACGAAGAGTCTAATAAAAAGAATTAACTAGGGTTTAGCTAAGAGAGTTCATTCCATCTTGTATTAGAGCATTTGAGGAAGATTTCCATTATAGATTGAATATTAACTTTTGGAGATTGCGCTCTTAAAGGTTGTGTGAGGTTTATCATTGATGTATTAAGTATATTATTGAAAGTAAACCATATTTGAGGGGAAGGTATCTAAGATACCTCATAAACACTTGTTATTGTTCTTATTGTTGTTGTGCTCAGTTTTTATGCTTCTTTAACCCATTTTGTTCTTCCGAAACATCTCAAACCATTGCAATTTAGTTATTATTGTTGACATATTATGTTACTAGTAGTCGATAGAAGTTTCTATGATTATTACTATTAGTTATTAGAAAAGTTGTTTGACATAGTTTTGTGGGTATGTTTTGTGGATTGTTGTCGTATTAAAATTATGATTAATGTTAAAGTTGAAACGATTATTATCAAAATTATTATAGTTGCTTTATAATAATATTTGTTAAATATGAATCATGTTATTATTTCAAGTTGAATATTAACATTTTTAGTCTATTTAAATAAATCCTTTTTTATAATACTGCATCCATTCTAGTTTACTCTTCTCAATTTTTCAAAAGAAAATTTCAAAAAGTTGTTCACATTATGAATCTTTATATCTTGCATTAACATCATAGACAAATATTAATGATCTCATTTGGCTAGCTAACATACTAAAAGGTCATCATATATTTACATTCTTAACCCTAAAAAATTATTTGATTCTTTATTATTATGGTACTCTTCCCTTTATTATAAATCTTTTCTTTTTTTACTATATATTTCATTCCTTTTTATGATTTCAAGCTACATTAATCATTATTTATTTCAATCAATAATGACTTTTAATAGTTTAATATCCTTTATCACTACTTTTCTTAGTTCATTCTTATATTCCAGATAGAAAGAACAAACAAAATTAAAAGAAGAATATATTTATTAGAATTTAAAACTTATGAATATACGTGGTCAAATGTTTAAGCTATGATTATTTACGAGTTACGACTTTTAAATTGAGTTGTTGAAGTTTGATATGTGTTAAAATTGTCATTTAAGGTATTGATCGGTAAATTAAGTTCTAATTTGAAAAGTGAATTCAATCAAAAGATAATCAGTAATTTAATCAATTTTTTTTATAATCAGAAAATTCATATTTTTAAAAGACAAAAAAATCAAGAGACAAGGTGTAGTTCACTATTCATAAGAGCTAACCAAGCATATTCTTTTCCTGAAAAACGCATATTCTTTGATTTTTTTTTCTTTCAAAATTATGAATTTGTCTTTTTTTTATTTGCTGCAAAATTTTTTTTAGACTTGTAAAATGTTATTCTCTTGTTCAACGTTAGTAACAAAGAACAAATCATGACCAATGTCGTTCCTAATAATGTTTGGGCCTTAGGCGAAACTTAAAAAAGGGTCCTTGTATAAATAAAGTTTCGGTTCTTTTTTTTTCTCTAACTATGCAATATATTTCTCTTGTTATCTAGCACAAAACTATCAAATAAATGGACAAATTCAAACATAATAATAAGGCACTTATGCACAAATAAATTTTTAATAATAAGGATTTAACTCATGAATTTGGGTCCTTTTATAAGTTAAGGCCTAGGCGGTTGCACCTCAAAACTACTCTCAGGAGCGACCCTGATCATGACCCTACCTAAACAAAAAGACGTTTATTTTGAAAATAACACAATCTTAATAAGACACTAAGACAGTCCAATCTCCTCTACTTTTGTTTCTGGTATTACACAACTACATTCAAAATGTAGTTGTGTAATACCTGAAACAAAAGTTGAGGAGACCAAAATATCTTATTGTCTCATTAAGACTGTGTGTCAGTGCAGAAGTTGGAAATTTTTTTAAATAATTAAATTTGATTAATTTAAACATTGTCATGTCATGTTTCTTTTTGCTTTGCACAATTAAAAATAGATTGTTAAATTTTAGCATCGAATAATAATATTTAAATTAATATCCATCGAAAAATCATAATTAATGTAACGTGCAAAAATTACTTACCACATAAAATAGTGTTGTCATGAATCTGTGAAATGATATCTTGAATAGGGACAAAGTTGATATAATATTCAGGTATCTTAACATCATTACAAATAGTTATGGTCGTAGTTGTCTGCGGAAAAAATTTTATACTTGTGATTAGTTGATTTATAATCAACATTATTATTATACACCGAAAATCATTGCATGAAATATTGACCACCTTCGGAAACCTTATGTGCATGAACATTTTAGGTAAATTTAATTGTTGGTTTGATAGTACTCAACTGGAAAAAATAATTAAATTTAATAATTAGTTACGAAAAGTAAGTCATTTTTGTTACTGAATTAATAAAAATAAATAAATAAATAAAATATGAATGCATAAAAATATACGTTTTCATCTATTAATATCATGTGTAGTGCCCGTCTCTTGATATCGGTCTCATTCTCCTTTCACAAATATATCACTTTGACCTTTATTTTTCAAAAACTTGTGTCGCCATCACGATCTTCAATAAAATGATACTTGTTAAGGGCCATGGATGGTTGTTAAGTTTAGAGAGTTATGAAATTCCTGGGTATAAAGTAATGATCACTAGAAAAAATATTTGTGAGATATAAATTATTAGGTTTGGTTCTTATATATGATGATAAAGAAAATCAAATTTGCACAATATTTTTATTACCTAAGTGCACTGTGCACGTTTATTTGAAGGCAATTATACATAATTGCCTAAGTGCACCTTATTTGAAGGTAATATATAATTTATAATTTTAGTAATTATTAATTTATAGTAATCAAATGCGCATAATACGTAATTAATAATTAGTAATACAATATGACAAGAAACTTATTTAAAGGCAATTGTAATAATTTTAGCTAGTCAATCAAGAATATTAATCAAAATATTCTAGAAAATTATACTGATTGATTTATTCATTGTGCAAAATTTTAATTTGTAGATGGGCAAGTTATTCGAAGGCAATATTAGAGAACCGGGTAATTAGTAATTTAATAATATGACAAGAAACTTATTTGAAGGCATTTGTAGTAAATGTAGCTAATCAATGCAACCAAGAATACTTCTCAAAATATTCTAAAAATTATATTGATTCATATATTCATTATTGTGCGGAATTTTAGTTTGTAGATGGGCAAGTTAAATCAAGACATTATTAGAGATTCGGGAAATCAGTAATTTAATTATGTCAAGAAACTTATTTGAAGGCAATTGTAATAATTGTGGCTAGTCAACCAAGAATATTTCTCAAAATACTCTAGATTGATTTTAATTGTTGACTTGAGAAAATAATTTTGCTAAATAATTTTCTAGAGAAGTTTTTCGGCGGAAAACGAATCATTGTGGTAGTTACACGAGTCACATTAAAATCTTGCTTTAGTATAGTTTATGATACTAATTGTTTGTATTGTAGGGATCTATGTTTCTTCATGCCCTTAAATGTTGGAGACAGAAATGATGGATACAAAAAGTTAACACAAAATCTCACAAGAGACGGTCTATAGGATAGACCACAAAATTGGGCCAGCCCATTTCCCTTAATTGATTTTTTTTTTATTATCATATCAATTATATTATGTTATAATCCTAAACGTAAGGTATTATAACCTCGAATATACTATTCTATAACCCCAAATATAAGTTACTATAACCCCAAATAATTATTATAACCCCAAATATACTATGTTATATTTTGGGCTGGGCTTCATGGATTCCGTCTATAGAATAGACCGTCTCCCATGAGACCTACTAAAAAGTTAAAGAGTTTGTTGTAACGACCTAAATTGGGCTTCTATTGTGGGTTGTTGAAAATTGTACTTTGTTGAAACTTAAATCCATCAAAATTGATGGATACAAAACTTGTGGACTTCAGTATGGACTCATCCTAATTAGTATAAACTCATAGATTCAGTCTAATTTTCCCATTTATTTTACTGCATTTACCGAGACAACATTTTAACTCTTAATATCTCAAATTATTCTTAATTAAAAGTTATAAAATTTGATATTAATAATCCTTATAAAATTTTAACTCTTAACTTATAAATTAAGAGTAAAATACAAATTAAGAGTGATAAGTGAATAGTACCAAGAAAAAAGGAACGGTTAGGCTGAATAGAAGGGAGTACTTAATATGAACTCATCCTAATATGAACTCATCCTAATTAGTGTCACAAAGTCTCGTTTAAGAATTGTGAGACATTTTTAATTAAATTAGATTAAATGGCCTTAATAAAATCATGACAACATCACTATCATACATTCATACTTAAGGTGCCAACTATATTTTATTAAAAATCAAATTAAATGTGTGCTTAAAGTATTTTACAATGCAATATCACTTATATTGTGTCTATATGAAGAGATTCTAGCATATCTTTTTTAATTGCAAGAATTGCAAGGTCGTTTAAGCATTCTTGTGAAATTACGGCCCGTTTGGTAGGTGGTAATAAATCGCGGTAATAAGAATTAAAAATTATTGTAATTTTGGTTGAAAAATCTCTTGGCAACCTTGATGGCCATGCTTGACAACCTTCAATCATCTCATTTTGTTCATAAAATTCATTCCAATGCATTACCAATAGAAGAGGTGGTATTAAGTGGTAATGAAAAATTGTGAACAAAAAAATTTTTTGTGATCAAAGTTTGATTACCATGGAAATGACATGAAAGTTTTGATGAAATTTTACACTATAAATCATTCTCATTACCACCATTTAGTACCAGTAACCAAACGGGCCGTATATTTTTAAGTTTTTCTAGCATCTTTAATTTTGAAAAACTTCTCTTAGTTTATGCAACAGTGACAAGAATTGTTAATAAGATTTGACAAACAATTTAAACATTAAGAAAACAATTAATTGTTTCAAAATGTTCTAAACATACCTTTGAACTATTGCCATCTAATGACTTCAAATTATTTAAATCACATAAGAATCCCAAAATACTTTGAATGATACTTAGTGGCTCAAACCTTTCATTAAAATGTAATGGTCATAGACTTATAAGTCAATTTTTTCATTCTTTTTTAGTCAAACACATAATTCTTTCCAAGAACTCATATTAATCATATGTTCAAGACTATTTCATGTTGTTTAAACCTCTAGCTAAGATGCTTTCGAATTCCAATCTTTGAATTTGATTATAGCTTAAAAAATGTTTGATTTTGGGAAATGAGGAAAATTTAGGGCCGGCTCTAAGGGTGGACAAGGAGGGCCGTCGCCCAGGGCCCGTTATCAAAAACGCACAATTAATGGCTGTAGAATGTCCATATACGTTATAAATTGCAAAGGAAAAGAGCTCTAATATGTTATTTCGCCCAGAGCCCTATTATATCAAGGTCGCCCTGGAAAATGTGATTTATTTGTTGAATCCAAGAGGATTTTTTTTCGATAGCAATTTATTACCTTGGATTGGTCGTTTTAGTTTTCTCAAAACATATTAGTTTTTTGTTTTTCATTTTGTCTTTTATTAATATATGAAGATATAAAAATTTTTGTGAGTGAACCTTGAGCAAAGGTCCACCTTGACCCCTTTAAAGGTCAATGTGATCATACTTAACCCTAACCCAAATCTAATTTATGTTTTCTTAATTATGTTATGGTAAACTACTTTAAATTGGTTATATTAGTTTTTATTTGAATATATTGATAATAATTGGTTTGAAGTGAAAAAGTAATTAATATATTTCATCTAATAAATAAGAAAAAATTAATTAAAAAATATGAATAACTCATCAAATACTCCCTCTATTAATCCTTAATATTATCGGTCTAAACAAGAATGTTCTTATATATCCTCATCCTTAATGTACTTTACTACAACTACATTATTAGATTATCCTTTCTTCCACTTTACCATCCTTTATATACATTCGCTTCCATCTTTCTCTCCTTCTTTAAAAAATAAGTTTGTCAAACACCTCTTAAAAGCCTTTAATTTTACCTTGCGAATTGTTACATCTGTCTTAGATTTGTTTTCCTTATAATATTTGGCTAAGTTTTCCTTATTCTTGCATTATTCTAATGCAAGATATATATCATTTTAATTCTTTGTCTTGATAATTGTCTTGGCCTTTTCAGTCCAACACGTATTATTTTTTATCATTAATAGAGTGATTTGCCTTGATTTTCAATATTGCTATTCAATGAAAATATAAACGTGTACAATTGTTCATGAATGGAAACTTGCTTAATTATTGCCTAAACTATTGCCTAACATATTAATAATATTCTAATCTAATATAAATGGTAAATAATTACAAAGAGAATATATACTAAGAATATATAATATTTAGGAAATATTAATATATTCTATCACACCCCCGCAGTGGAAACGGGAGGTTCACGAACGTTGAGACTGGTACGAAAATCTTGAAATAGAATCAGAGGAAGCCCTTTTGTAAAAATGTCGGCAATTTGGTATCTAGAGGGAACATGAAGAATACGAGCTTGACCACGTGCTATTTTTTCACGAACAAAGTGTATGTCCATTTCAATGTGTTTCGTGCGCTGATGTTGGACCGGATTGCCAGATAAATATATAGCACTAATATTATCACAGTATACCAATGTGGCCTTAGATGGGGGGCAATGTAGCTCAAGAAGTAGGTTGCGTAGCCAACAAGATTCAGAGACGACATTGGCTACACCACGATATTCAGCTTCAGCACTAGAGCGAGATAGAGTAGGTTGGCGTTTAGAAGACCATGAGAGTAGATTATCACCTAAAAAAACACAGTAACCCGAAGTAGAGCGACGTGTATCAGGACAACCTGCCCAATCTGCATCTGTATATGACAATAGGGTGGTAGTGGAGGATGGATATAGTTGTAAACCATATGAAAGAGTTCCACGAACATATCTAAGTATGCGACGAAGAGCATGCATGTGTGATGCCATAGGGTTATGCATAAAAAGACACACCTGTTGAACTGCATAAGAAATATCTGGTCTTGTAAAAGTAAGATATTGGAGAGCGCCAGCAAGACTGCGGTATAAAGTAGGGTCCTCAAAAGGAGAAGAGGATAATGCATTGAGTTTGGGCTTAGTGTCGACAGGTGTAGGGCAAGATTTACAAGAACTCATTCCTGCGCGACTAAGAATTTCTTTAGCATATTTTTGTTGAGATAAGAATAAGCCGGATGTGTTGCGAGTAACAGCAATGCCGAGAAAATAATTAAGTGTGCCCAAATCTTTCATAGCAAATTCTGAACTTAAAACTTTAATTATAGATTTGAGAAGAGAAGAGGAGGAAGCAGTTAGAATGATATCATCGACATATAATAAAAGATAGGCAGTGGCAGAACCTATCTTGTAAATAAATAACGAGTTGTCACAAGTACTTTGAGTGAACCCAATTTGAGCAACGTAATCAGCAAACCGTTGATACCAGGCTCGAGGGGCTTGTTTAAGACCATAAAGAGATTTCTTTAGTCGGCACACATGACTGGGGTATTTGGAATCTTTGAAGCCCAATGGTTGATACATGTAAACTGTTTCTTCAAGATGACCATGGAGAAATGCATTTTTGACGTCTAGCTGGTGAATTGGCCAATTTTTGGATAGAGCCAAACTTAAAACAGTCCGAATTGTAGCTGGCTTAACAACAGGACTATATGTTTCTCCACAGTCAATACCAACCTGTTGACCTGCACCATTACCAACAAGACGAGCTTTGTAGCGCTCAAAAGTACCGTCAGCATTTTCTTTATGTCTAAAAATCCACATAGAACGAAGGACATTAACATTAGGAGGTTTTGGAACTAAATCCCATGTCTTATTCGCAATCAAAGCATTAAATTCGTCAGTCATGGCCAATTTCCAATTAGGGTCCCGAAGTGCGGCTATAGGATTTTTGGGTAAGGGAGATTTAGAAATGTGGGCATGTAAACCTTCATGATATTTGGGATTGGGTTTAAAAATCCCATGTTGACTACGGGTTGTGGGCCGAGAAGATGTTGGAGCTAGATGGTTGTTTTGGAGTTGTGGGCTATTTTGGTGTATAGTAGGAGATAAAGTGGAGTTGGGTTGGGGCCTACTAGGAGATAAAGTGGTATTGGGAAAAGGATGTTGTTGGGCCGTTGGAGAATATTGTGGAGCATCTTGGGGATTTGGGCTGGAGTGAAGCTGGGTTCCATTGTTTTGGGATTGATTTGAGTCCATAAATGGGCTGTTTGGGTGTTCTGGGCTGCGAGTTTGAGAGCTATTAGAAATTGGGCCTAAGACATGATCTTGGGTTGACATAGGAGCAGTAGATATCTGATTTGGGTCGTGAGGACCAAGATTATGGGCAAGATATTCCATTAAGTAAGGAGAGATGCCACTATCTAAGAATTCATAAGATGATGATGTGGGAGTGTATAATTTAGAGAAAGGAAAAGATGTTTCGTCAAAAATAACGTGACGACTCAAAATGATTTTCTTAGTTGATAAATTGTAGCATTTGTACCCACGGTGATTTGTAGGATAGCCCAAGAAAACGCAAGGAGTAGAGCGATTTTGGAGTTTATTAATAGTTGTGGATGGAAAGAGAGGAAAACATAAACACCCGAATACTTTAAGATGTGAATACGTGGGTAATTTATTATATAACACTTCAAATGGGGATTTATTTTTGAGATTTTTATTAGGGAGTATATTTAGAAGATATGTTGCCATACTAAGAGCGTGGTGCCAAAAGGAGGGTGGAACGGAGGCATGTGAAAGAATGGTGCGCATTATGTCGTTAATGGAGCGAATTTTTCGTTCGGCTTTACCATTTTGAGATGAAGTATATGGACATGAAAAACGAAGATTTATGCCATTATTTGCACAAAGGGTGGAAAAGGAATCATTGGCATATTCTTTACCATTGTCACATTGCAAATTTTTAATTTCACAATTAAATTGAGTGTTAATATGAGATTTTAATTTTGCAAATGTGGAAAATACATGAGATTTAAGAGGGATGGGAAAAGTCCATAAAAAATTAGAGAAATTATCTAGAAATAAGACATAATATTTATGATTGAAATTACTTAAAATAGGAGAAGTCCACACATCACTATGAATAATATCAAATGGCATACATGTAGAATTTGTTGATGAAATAAAAGGTAACTTGATATGTTTACCAAGAGGACAAGAACTACAAAATTTTGATTTTTGTGATTTATTACAAGAAATGAAATTATGCTTATGAAGATAGTCTAAAATAGATGCTCCTGGGTGTCCCAATCGATCATGCCAAAGAGAGGAGGTGTGAGCTGCAAAGGAGGATGGAGATGGTTGATTTGATAATGTAGCTAATGGGTAGAGGTCGCCCCGGCTCTCACATCTCATGAGGTCCTTCCCCGTCCGAAAATCCTTCACAGAAAAACCAAATGGGTCAAAACTTATGGAAACATTATTATCTGTGGTAAATTGTCTAACAGAGATGAGATTTTTTATTATTTTAGGTGCATGAAGGACATTTTTAAGAATAAGGGGAGGGTGGGAAAAGGGTAAGTGTGCATTACCAAGACCACTAATAGGTATAGATTGACCATTACCAACAATAATACGATTATTTATGCTTGATGGAAAATAAGACGAGAGATTACCATTATTTGATGTCATATGAGAAGTAGCCCCGGTATCCATGTACCCAGATGAGTCCGGTGGATTGAGAGCAAGAGTGTGAAAAGCTGAGTGGATGTCAGTGGGCTGCTGTCCTTGTGCTAACTGGGCTGATTGCTGTGGGCCAGGACCAAGAATACCCTTGAAATTGTCATTTGAGGGTGTGGAGTTATTTCTGGACCAAGGTTGGGATGGGTAAGGTGGAGGGGGAATGGGCCACTGATTAGTAGTGGGCCAATTCATGTTGGGCCACTGATTTTGCCATGGTGGATGTTGCCATTGGAAATGTGTTCTACGATTATTACGGCCTCGGTTAACTTGACGGCCATGGGGTGGGCGACCACCATTGTGGGAGTGGCGGCCACCGGAGGTGGAAGAGACATGGTGGTTGTGACGGTGGGAGGAGGGTGGTGGAGAAAAGTGGCGGTTTTTAGGGGTTTGTTGGGGATTTTTGGGTGGATTTTGAGAAATAAGAGCGGTGTTCTCGGTGTCATGAGAATCACGTTGAATAATGGTGGTTTCTTCCAAGGCAAGTTTGGATTTTGCGGTTTCAAAAAGAGGTAATGGGTCATGTTGTTGAATGTGGGTTACAAAACTTGCATAATCTTTGGTAAGACCGGAGAGCATTCTTATCACAAGACGGTTGTTATCGACCGGAGCATCAACATTCCCCAATTGATCGGCTATTTGTTTTAGGCGATTGCAATAAGTGGTGGTGTTGGGAAAGTTAACCAATTTGGTACTAGTAAATTGGTTTTCGAGTTGAAGAGCACGGGAATGCTTATTGTCTTGAAACATGGCCGCGATGCGTAGCCAAGCTTTTTCGGCCGTATCATTGAGAACAAGAATAGATGTAAGAATGTCGGGAGATATAGTAGCATACATCCATTGTAGAACCGCGGCATCGAGTCGCTTCCAAAGAGTAGGGTCTTGATCTTTTGTGGTTTGAAGATCGGCAATTTCTTTTTCATCGGTTGGTGGGATAATATGGTCAAGAACATTATGGACTTGTGCTTGAACTTTGAAGAGAGAAACCCACGAGTGATATTGGCTAGAATCATTGTCTAAAGTAATGGGAATAAGAGATTTAACATTGGTAATGTTTAAGGCGGAATGGAAACTAGTCATGATTGGAGGGGATGGAAGAGGTGGCCGTGAGGGCCGATTGGGGCTGTTTGTGTGGCGGAAGAGGGAGGAGCCGGCTAGATTAAGAGGAAAAAATAACCTAGGGCTTTGATACCATAATAGAGTGATTTGCCTTGATTTTCAATATTGCTATTCAATGAAAATATAAACGTGTACAATTGTTCATGAATGGAAACTTGCTTAATTATTGCCTAAACTATTGCCTAACATATTAATAATATTCTAATCTAATATAAATGGTAAATAATTACAAAGAGGTTATATACTAAGAATATATAATATTTAGGAAATATTAATATATTCTATCAATCATGAAATTATCTCCATATTTATTTTAGTGATGTAAGTTTTTGATCAAAGTATTTCCCATCTAAAATATAATCACTTCACTCTCGTTGGTTCTTACCATCTACTATTTTGATAACTTGTAAAAACAATTCTTAACCCTCAATATCTCTAATATGTGTTATAAAAAATTATAAAAATTATATGATAAAAGTCTATACATCAAGATAAATCTTTTTTACATCTATCAACAACTTTGTTCAAATTTCTTTCTTAATGTGTAATACTCTAAATGGAAACAAAAGTAGAGAACACAAGGAGTTATTTCATTGTTAATATGATAACTATTACTACCTTTTTCATTTTAGCTTGTCAAAAATTGCATAGAAAGGCTTATGATACCCCTGTGAGAAAGAACGAAAGTATCATAGTGAAAGGTAAAAGAAGTTAAGGAAGATCTAAGAGAACAAATAAAAAGGGACTTGCATGAGTTATACCTCTTGAAGGTTTTGACAAGAAATAAGGGTAAGTGAAGACGTCTACAATTACGCTATATGTTGCTCTTGTTCCTTACTTTTCATATTTTGATCTTTTATTTGTTCTTCGTTACCCAGTTTGTTACTTCTTTTTATATGTTTTTAGATTTATTTATTAATTATGTTTAGGGTCAAGCTTATGATGTAAGATGCAGGTTTACCGTACTTGCAAGAAGCACTTTTTTCGAGTATCTTTTTAGAGCCAAGAGACTCTTTTTTGCCGTATTTTCCTCCTAACATCGTGGGTATGAATTGTCGTCTTTCTTTCCTCTTCAGAACCTGCTCGTAGTTCCTATGAGCGGGATACACTGGATATGATGATTATCAGGGCCGATCCTAAAAATATTAGGGCCCTGGGCGAGATAACACCTTGAGTCTTTTCCTTTGCAATTTATAACTTATATGGACCTTCTACAGCCATTAATTTTGCTTTTTTGACAAGGAGCCCTGAGCGACGGTCCCTCTTGCCCACCCTCAAGGCCGACCCTGTGATTATGAATAATGATGACATCCAATTTACTTAATTACACGTACATTTTTTTCTCCTATTTTTTTTGGCTACAGTGCACACCCTCTCTTTAACACCCTCCACAAACTTATTTTTTCTTTGATTGAACATAAACCACAAATTCATAAACCACAAAAAAACTTTGATTGAACATATCAGTTCCGTACGTCTGGGGAAAAGTAGATGAATAAAGACACTATTTAAAATAACTTAAAAATGATTCATTAGGATCCGATTCCGAAGTGGCGTAGTTTCACACACAAATTAGATGGATCCCAACCAAGAAAGCCTTAATAAATAACGGTTATTTATAAGGTTAACAAATCATCCTTATGTGATAGGATGCGAGTTTTGATATTTTTGTTTATATTTTTTGGTTTTATTTATTTTGTTACTACTTTTATTATTTTTGTTTTTTTGGAATGATTTATAATTCACGGTGATTGATTAAGAATTTTAGGTACCAGCCTCTAAATTCTCTCTCGACATCAATCATCACATTGAATAATTTGTAGGTTCGTCAACAACCGCACAAGTATTTGTTTGCTTTTGCCACGCTTTTTATTTTACTTTATCATCCAAATACCAACTCATAGTCATAGAGAATAGGATAATACATTTTTAGAGGTGTTGGGTTTTTAGGATAACAGATTTATAGAGGTATTTAGGGCGGTTTCTAATGGTAGTTTTGAAGTGCAACCGCCTATGACTTAGTTTGTAAAGAGACTCACATCGAGATAATCCTTATTACTAAAAATTAGCTTGCGCATAAATATTTTATTATTATATGATCTTAAATTTGTACATTTATTTGAGAAATTATATGATGTATAGTTGGCGAAAAAAAAAAAAAACTCAACTTTTACTTATATAAAGGCTTTTTTTAAAGGTTCTCCTAGGGCTCAAAAATGGTCAGAAATGACACTAGAGGTGGCGAAGGTGTTGATTGTGTTTTTTGTTATTATTATTATTAAGGACTTTTTACATTGAAGCTTTGACCATGTTAACATGAAAAAAAAATTAATAAATCATATTTACTAATCATTGTATAATTCTATTAAAAGTAAAGATTTCAAAAGAGTAGACACTATCGAGAAAAGTTGAACTTACAAGTCGACATAAATCCACAAACAATCAAACAACTTTTAATATTGTGCTTTAATTTCTCGAATCAACAAAAAAAAACAATTGTGTTTTGATTATTATTATTAATTCATTTCAAAACCTTGTAGTATTAAATTACAAGAATAAATACTTGTTATTTTTAGCATATCTTAAAATTATTTTCTTTTGAAGGGATCATTATCTTAAAATAAACTTCAATTTTTTTAGTACAATTTGGTACAATTTCATTATAAAAAAATAAATTTGATTTAGGTTTTCTAATATTTATGATCTTCCAAGTGATTTTTTATATTAATTTTTACTCGATCCGCTGAAAGTAAATTAAATATTATTTATTTTTTAATAATATCTAGTTTTTTAGTATAATGCTTAAGTAAACCATTATTTGACACTACTTTTTAATTAAAATACCCACTTACTACAAAGATTCTAATGTTCTTAATTTGTGTGAAAAACTCATAGTGGACAATCTTTTAAGAACAGAGGGAGTATTATACGATGAAAACCAAATTAGCTATTCCTTTATTTTTCACCATTATTATTATTATTATTATTATTATTATTATTATTATTATTATTATTATTATTATTATTATTATTATTATTTTAATAGAAAACATATTCATTTCATAAAAAGAGACATTACAAGAAGTTGGTATGAAGTCGAGCAACAAGCTGGACACCCACACCTTTTTGAATACAAAAAGCTAATCTCTGATAAATATAAGCCATAGTCTTAGTACTACTCGAGTAACTTGAAGAAAACGATGCAATTCTCGATAACATGTTGAGCGCGTCCTTGCCTAACCCCGAAAAGTAGAGAAAGCAAATTGTATATCTAAATCCATTTAGGTTTTTCTTTTTATCAATGATTGACTAACCATCATTCATCTCACCTTCCATTCTTTCCCTTCTCATTCTCTTGTTTTAAAATGTGGTTGAAGTTTGACTAGTTGGTACTTGGTAGCAACTTATAAACTTATAAACTCATTTTTCATTACCAAGAAATTTCTTCTTTTTTTCTCTATAACTCCAAAATTTATTCTCCATTATTGGTTAAATCCAATCCTAAATCTAATAATAATAATGGAAGACATAGAGAGAGAAGAGAATCAAAAAGTCTTGAGAGTTCTAGAACTCTTAAAACAAGCATCCCATGATTTACAATCAAACCCGAGTCCACAACCCAATGAGTCAAACTCGTCCGCCATTAATGCTCTTCTTGAGCTTGAAACTGAATCAGACACAATCTTATCAGACCCAAATCTCACTCAACTTTCTAACCATCTATCATACCTCAAAACCCTAGTTGATAATCTCCAGAAAACTCGTGGGTATAGCTTAAGATCGTTTCTTAGAAGGCGAGCTTCGACTCACCAAATCGCCCGAGTTGCTGAATCAATTGAGTCAGAGCTTCAAGCATGGATTGATCGTGAATTCATTGAGTCTCTTGTGAAAACTATTCGCGGGTTAGCGTTAGAATCGCCTAACTCGAACGAGGAAGACGAGTTAGTAAACTTATTGACTCAGTTCCAAGACCGAGTTTCACAAGGGTTCAATCGTGAGTTGCAGGATTTAGTGCTGAAGGCTGGGATTTTCACCGAGTTAGAAACGATTCTCATAAACCCAACTCGATCAATTAAGCTAAGAGAAGAATGTGGTTATGTGATCGAAGGATTAATCAGATTTAACAAAAATGTTTTTGTGGGTCAAGTTTTGATGGGTCCAACAGTCAAAGCTTTAATTTCAATGGGTTCAAGTTCTTCATTGCAAATTCTATGTTCTTTGATTAAAACAATCAAAAGTCCATTAGTTGATGAAATTGAATCAAACAAAGAAATCCCAACTATAATTGGATTCTTAAACTCAAATGATTTAACAATTCAAGTATTAGGGTTTGATTGCGTGCTGGAAATCGGATATTTCGGTCGAAAAGAGGCAATTGAAGCGATGATCAAAGAGGATATAGTGAAGAAATTGGTTGAATTGCAAAGATCAGAGCTTGGAGGAGACTTAATTGATGTAAAAGAAGAGAAAACAGAGGAAAACAGAGAAGAAACAGAGGAAAACAGGGGAAAACAATGGAGTAGAAAGAGTTATTTGGAAAGACATCCATTTGCAAGCTGTGTAGCAAGATTTGCAGTACAATTAGAGGTTGGAGAAGGATTAAGACAAAGAGAAAAAAGAGGATTTAAGCAAGAAATTTTGAGATTAGTTAAACAAGTATCTCTTAATGATGCTGAAGCTGCTACTATTCAAGCTGAAGTTTTGTGGGGTTCTTTTTCTTGATATCCGGTGTTTTCCGTTCATAGAAATTGGGATCGATTTTGCATAAGGGGAGACTAAAAAGAACACATAATTTATGATATGTTTTGTAATACAATTTTGTTTTTTTTTTCTATTGTGGTTTTGCCCTTGATTTGGGTTGTAGAATTTGGTGTATGTAATGTAATTTATAGTGGTTGTAAAAAAGATTTGTTTAATAAGCTAAATTTGATCATTTTTCATCAAGGAGAAACTGAAAAAAAAAATTCTGGGAATAGAGGGGAGTTGGTATGTAAAATTTGATAGTTTCTTATGTTTTGTAAGTTGACAAGCAAATCACTAGTTGTATAAAAAATGTAAGATGTGCTTCCCAACACCAGTGGTAACGTCGATGCAGTTTTAGTACCGCTAAAAATCTGCCAAAACGATGAAATGCCTCTTGATGTGGACGAAAATGCTATTTCTTTTAAACCTTCACAATACGACAATATAAGTTTTCCAATGCAGCCAATAAGATTTCATGTCGCCGTATTTTTGCACTATGGCTATTAGTAATATTACCTTCAACATATTTTTATTCAAACACAGCCAAACTTATTGTGAATTTGTGATCAGCTAACATAGAGTCGACTCATACAACCACAAATGCGCAATGTGAACAGGCGTAAAGCTGAGAAGTCAGCACTGTCTCTTGCTCTGGTCCTTGAATATGACCTTGTGGCTAACCAGTGACCACAAATAATGCAACAAAACCAACTACATCATCAACATTACGCTTTTTGTTGTACTTCCATGTACTAATTATCGTCAAGGTTTGAACAATAACAAAATCTCTTAACGGACTCGACACCTAAAACAATCAACATGACTGATCGTCGATAACAAATATTATACGCCTAGACCTAGCAGTGCAACTAACAACTACATATACCGAGTAATAATCCTGGTTTACACGCAATACTTTATTCTCGTGACAAGTCATTCAATGAGTGTCGGAGTTTGATTTAGGAACTAAACTAAGAAATGGAAACACAGACTGGAAGAAAAAAAAAAAAAAAAAAAAAAAAGTGCTCTTAAATTTCAGAGAGCACAACATTTACTGTTACAATGTGATCAAGTTTTAACTGAAACACCAACAGTAATAAATGTATAAGATGATGTGATTACCTCCTGACTTCTACACTCATGCTCAAAATGGGGAATACCCTCCATGTACTATACAAACATCTAAGATGTCTCGCTTAAATCTCGTCATAAGCTAATATTGAATCATACATCTATCTGAGACTTCCGGAAAACAAAAGACATAACCCGTTCGTGCCTTTATCTCCAGGACTAAGCAGGCTGAACCAGGATAATATCATCCCATTTCTTGAGCTTCACTAAGCTCCGCTTTAGATTCCCTTGTTCGGCAAATGGCCCTTAGAACAGTGAATAGCGCAATGAAAGCTATTTCAACATGCTCAGAGCTACACGTCTTGACAGAAATTTGCCCCATATTTTGGCTATTCATATTACCGTTAACAGACAATTTTACACCTCGGCATGGACGAAACTCAGACTCAAAACTTCCACCCAAGACCAACTCTTTGTTAAAGGACAGAAAATTTACGGCCATGCTAACTTTATCATTCCTGATGGGGAAGTCTCTTCCTCTTAGAGTAGCTTCAAGGCTCCCACCACACGCAGCTTTCCCGCCACCCTCCAATCTACCAATGTTTGCTGCAAACTTGAGCCTTTTTCCGATTTGAAGAGAATCTTCAAGCTTAGTACCGATATAGTATTTGTTTTGAAATGATGTCACTGAAACTCCACAACCAGCAACATTATGCTTCATATTTGCTGTTTTTGCATGACTTCGTACAGTATAGAACATATCACTGCCAGATGACTGAATGTCAAGGCCTAGTGAGTATGTAGGGCCTCTGGGATCAGTATAGGAAGCAGCACACTCGGAGTGAATACTAAAATCATGCTTGTCCTTGCTCATTTGTCCAGAAACTGAAGCAGTTAAGTTCTTTCTGAGTTCAAGAGCTGTTTCTAAGCTCACCCCATCAAAGCCCACATCATGGTCCCATCCTTGGGGATCCAACACAGGCCTCCAGATCCATTGGTCACTCGATACAAAACCTCGATATCTATATACTGCAGAATAACTGTCAAAACTTGGCGGGATAGCAAAATCAGGCAGCTGTACAGCCTCTGGAGATACATCATGACCATCTGTACTGTCGTCATTTGGCATGCTTTTATCCCCTAAAAGCTTTCTCTCTTTCCTCTTGCGTGACTCTTCCTTAATTTGCTTCTTCAAAAATAAAATTTCTCGGTAATCCAGCTCATCCAGGTAATCTTTCTTCTGAGAGTCACTCAACTTCGCAAATTGCAGTTTTGTCAGAATGCGTATAGGTGGCAACTGCTCATACTCATCGTCTTCATCTTCTGAAAAAGAATGTTCATCAACTTCATCTGCTCCATCAGTCATTTGAGGGCGTTGACGGAGAAAAGATGAAAGCAGATGAGGCAGCGAAGGCAGCCGAGAGCTATTAGATGGCCCAAGTTCAATGCTGTTTTGGAGCCCCAAGAGGGAATTAGCATCACCAAGCACCTTAGTGCAAGTGCACAGTAGTAGCAAATGTTGTTTCCAGACCTGTCCATTTGGAAGTACTCTCTCGCCAGAGGTATTTTTCCTACAGTTGGTATGATTTTCAGCCAAAACTACAGGATTTTCGAGTTTGGTATCAGATATAGCCAGCTGTATATATCGCTGCAGTAAGTCGGTGCAATGGGTTACATACGATTCATAATTGAGGGGAGACCCAGTGGGACCCTCAGGAGGTGCAGAACCAGCATTCGTCATGACAAGAATGGTGTTGAACCACAACGCAGAGCCAAAAACTTCTGTCATAAGCCTCAAGAGTGGGAAGTCATTATACCCCTTGCTCATGGTATCGAGCCGTTCAAGATACAGAACGACATCTGGTGGATTTTTCTTGACATATCTTTTTATGGAAAGCATAATTTTCTTGTTTCTTCTCATATTACGAGAAGAGGAAGGCCAGAAACCAGGAGTGTCGATAACTGTTATTTTAATGTCATTCACAGAACCAGTAACCTCTTGGATGCGATCTGTAGATGGCTTAAAAGCATTAGTTCTAGCCTTTGTCTGATTGAAAAGAGTGTTTATCGTAGCACTTTTACCGACACCTGTCTTTCCCAAAACAAGTATCCTAAGAGAAAAATCAAGTGGGGGTCGCCGAGCAGCCTCCTGTTCTGCGGCTACAGCCCTAGCTTTGTCACTTCTAAGGTTAATTCTTTTTAAATCTGATTCCCCTGCTCTGATCAAAGTGGCCAAGTGGATACGGTATAAAACTTTAGCCACAAGTATATCTTCTGGTGATTGCTTGAGCCTTTGTATGATACGGAAGAAATTAATTTGAAGAGCCTGAATCTTTGACAATGGATCCAACTTTTTCCCACCATTGATACAATGAGAGGGGGAAACATCATCAACAAGAACTTGCGGTGAAGACACTTCCATGGAGTTTTCTTGGCTGATGCTGGAAGACTGCGATACATCAGCGGTTATTGTGCCATCATTTTGTCTGGACCCTGATAAACAGCAGGAGCAACATAAGAATGTGACCAAAAACGATAGAGAGTATAAGAATGCAGTACCTACCCTAAAAGCTAGTATGATTCATTACAGTATCAAATTTGGAAATTGATTTTCCCAACTCCTTTTCATTTTAGAACAAAATAACTATTCTTGACAGGCTTGAAATTCATGTCGCTTCATAAAAAAGGGCGATTAAACAAAATACAGAAAGCAACTTCTGTTGCATGGTAATAGTTCCTAGAACCCAAACCTTGAGCCAAGGCACAATAGTAAAATTGAAAAATTCTTAAATGAGATGGTTTCAAGGTGAGACCATCTCTATTGGGATGGTCCATGACATTTAGTCTATTAAAGTTATCACTTACAATTTTAATTGATAAATTAGAGAAATAGGCTAATTATGGGCCCGTCTCATGGTGAAATGGTCTCATACTAGACGAGATGTAGTAAAATATATCCAAGAATCCCAACTTCCTAGTGGAATTCAGAGAAGATTGAAATTAAAAACGTGATAACGTAAATGCCAAGTCTAAGGCAACAAATCCTGATAGGTGATTAGTTTTTTATCATTAATTTTTGGATAGGACTTGGGAGTCCTACAATTGGAAGGTAAAGGGGCACATGGGTAGACAATATAGCTCTTAAGCCGCTTATTAATGCTCCACTTTAGAAAGTTCAACTTATCAAGCATAATATCAAAGTAATAGTAGCAACATAAACGGATTGTACGTGGCCTAAATGGTACTTTACATGTTGATGCATCCAAATTAAAACAACATAAGAAGCACCTATCTTGAAATCGAGGTTTCGGCACACAAAAGAACAAATCAGCCGGAACAATAAAGCAGTGTGACAAAAGCATGAGAACTTCCTAAACCAAACAGCTTTAACTAATTTTACCAACCACTGCAATTCATTCTTCTACAGTTCCATCAAAACCAACATAAGGGTACAACAAAATCAATAACATACTTTCCCTTGACTAACAAATTTGTTTGAATACCCCCAAGGATTAGGCTTCATGAAGGAAATTAAAGCTATAAAAACTATGCAGGGTACGCCAAATGATGAGAGCATTCTATGAAGCTAGTGTGATCTTTGCACTTGAGGGATCAGAGAGAAGGGTCGGTACAAACCCGGAAAGTAATTAGTTGTGCTCAATCATTAATACTACAAAATAGATTACTCAAATGCAATCTATCTAGTCAAGAAAGCAAAACAAGTTTCAAGAAAGATGTTTTCAATTAATATCTGATGAATTTTTCATACATATTACTTGCATACTAAGTTGTACCTGAAGAAGTAAACTCCTCATTCTGGGGTTCTTCCAGACGACTGGTGGACAAAGGCCTTAGCAAGACAAATGAACCCGAAACTAATTGAGCGAACACCCAATCCCTGATGCTCTTCATCTTCAAGAAGACAACTAGAAGTGAATAGGTGATTGCAGAAATTAACCAAGAAGCACATGCGATCTAACAAGAGACGCCTATAGAATACATGAATAAAATAGCTGAAAAGTAAAAGGCATAGACACTACATGGATGCAGAAAATGAGCAAACACAGCACAGTTATGTCAGATACGCCGACAGACAACCGTTATCTTCTGTTACTCACTCTTTACTTCACCTCAAGTAACCATGTCGTGTCGCACCCTTGACACTCAAACATGGGCAGGACACTTTGTCATAGCAATTTCAATCCAAATTGAGTTTTATATAATGAGCCAAATTAGACTGTAGGACACAAACCCAATTCCAACATTGGTATCTGAGTCCGAGTAACATACTTGTCATCCACAAACAAGAAAATCCCATATAATACCGTAGTAGAGCTCAAATAAAAAGAAACTCATATTTTAGCAAATTAAACATCATAGTGATCAGAGCTCATAGCGTAGGTATAGTCCACTAACTCAATTCAGCAATCACTATGAATAGTCACGACTCGTGATTAATTGCACAAATATCAAAACACATCTTAAAACACAATTACCACTGAATACTCATAATTTTAGACATCTAACAAGCACTACAGCGATACCAAAACCTTAGTCCTAAAAGATTGGCTCGGCTACATGAACGAATGAACCAAGAAATAAATTCTAGTGGACGACCACATGAAGTCGAACTTACACAGTGTTTGGATAGAAAATTAAGAGAAAAAAGGAAGGAAAGCTAGGGAAGGGAAGGGAGGGAAAGGAAGGGGAGGGGTAAGGAGGGAGCACATTGTTTGTTTAGAGGGGAAAAGGGAGAAAAATAAGTGTTTTCCTCTAAATTTTTTTCACATTAGGAGACATTGGATTCTTAATTAAATTTTCCCATGTTTTCCTCCAGACCCCTCCCCTCCCTTTTTGTAATGCAAACAAGGAACCCTCTAGCCTCTACCCTTCCATATCATTCCCCTTCCTTTCCCTCCAGTTCTCTATATACAAACACAGTGTTACTGTCCCTACAAAAAATCTCCATGCCAATTCTATATGTAAATAATAGAACTAAAAACAAACCATCAAAGCTACATCTATGCAAGAAACTGATTAAGAGTCTGTATTACAAATACATGCTCACGGTGTTTTTTCATCAACGGCAGCAAATTAATGACTAACACAAAGTCACAAACCCATAATCATTCAATTCTAAAACATCATAATTAGCAGTCCACCCATCAATTCTATGGAGCTCGAACATAATTTACAAACCAATTAAAATAAAAAAGATGAATAATTACTTTACCTCATTCGAAATCCACCAAGCAAATAATCCTGCATATACTATGAGAAATCATCCAATACACAATCAATTAACACCCAAATCATTGTAACTCTGTAAGAATAACCCAAATCATTGACCCCATTTGATGAATTCAAACAACAAAAAATTGAATATGACTGATAAAACTATTCTACACCATACGAAACAAAAAAGGCGAATTTTTGGTGATAAAACCGAAGCAAATAATAAACTTTTGGGTATTGCAAAAACACCAAGAAAAGACAAGGATAGATTTTATTGACAATTTATGTGTCCTAGAAAGGAGAGAACAAACCCAAATTTGAGATTTGGAAAGTAAGAGAGAGAATGAGGAAGATAATGTGATTGTTGATGTAAGGTGTTTTTGGTTGGTGAGGATTGAGAATCAACAATTCGGAATGGAGGGTGATGGATAATCATGATGGAATTTTCAGGGCCCGAACTCACTCGGCCCGAACTCACTCGGCCCGAACTCACTCGGCCCGAACTCGGCCCATTACTTTACATTTCTTCCTTCTCTAATGAACTTCAGTAGATTTTTTTTATTTATTTTTTTATTTTATAAATTCTTCTGAGAGACGGTCTCTTTGAACCTAAAAATTTTAATTTTAAATTGAGACAAGAGTGAGTTAGTCCAATTTGCGCGCCTTACATGTTTCAGTTGGTTTTGGGCGAGACCGTCTCAAGTTGAGACGAGAGTGGGCCGGCCCAATTCGCGCACCTTACTTACTTTTTCTCTCTTTTTTCATTTTCTGGATATTTTTCAATTTTAATTTTAAAAGTATCAATTTTAACCTTAAAGATATCAATTTCAACGTAAAGTAGTACTTAAACATATCAATTAAAGTAAAATTTTCAATTTGAACCTATAAGAGATCAATTTTGACGTTAGAGTGATCAATTTCTACCTTATAATTGACAACGATGAGTGTTGAATTGTGTTGTTATGTAGTTCATTTATTTTGTTTATAATTGATATAGTTAAAATCATAATAGAAACAAGATATGGTTATAATTGATGCATATTATTATTTAGTAATAATTGACAGTGATAAGTAGTATTGAATTGTATGTTGTTATGTAGTTCATTTATTTTGTTTATAATTGATATAGTTAACTTCATAACATAAACAAGATAAGGTCATAATTGATGCATGTTTGGTGATAGATGATACCGTTAAGTTTAAAACTTACAGTTACATTGTGTTTTTTGTATTGAATTTTTCTATTACTTTTTTAGTTTATGATATTTTTGCTTTTAATATGTAAACTGATACTGATAAGATCAAAATTCTTAGAATTAAAGCCATATTGTCTTATTATGTTCCATTAAAATCCTTATGTTGCATTGACTAAAAGTACTTATATTATACAATGTTTTTAACACTATTATTGATAGTGTTATTGATCATTCATTTATTGTTTAAAATTCATCTATAGAATGATAAAATAATTACATTTTATTAAGTTCGTTCTCAAATTGTGAAACAGAACTATATTTAGGTAGAAATTGATCAGTTTAATGCCACAATTGATAACTTTTAGGTTCAATTTGAAATTTTTACTTTGATTGATATGTTTAAGTACTACTTTATGTTGAAATTGATATATTTAAGGTCAAAATTGATACCTTTAAGGTCCAAATTGAAAAATGTCAAAAAAATGAAAAAACCAAAAAAATGGAAATCTGGAGGGCAAAGCGCGCGCGTGTAGTACACGTAACAATGGGCCGGCCCAAATCTCGTCTTAGAATAGGACGATCTCGTCCAAGTTTTTGTGTACATGTTTTCTCTCTTTTTTTTTTTTCTATTTTCTGAGCACTTTCCAATTTTAATTTTAAAGATATCAATTTTGACCTTAAAAATATCAATTTCAACGTAAAGTAATACTTAAACATATCAATTAAAGTAAAAATTTCAATTTGAACCTATAAGTGATCGATGTTGACGTTAAACTGATCAATTTATATGCATCTGTTTCAGAATTTTAGAACGAAGTTATATAAAATGAAATTATTCTATCATTCTATGGATGAATTTCAAACAACAAATTAAAAGTCAATAAAACTATCAATAATTAAATGTGAACTAAACGTTATACAATATATTTATACAATTTGAATACTTATTTTTAAAACGATAATTGAAGATTAAAAGTTCAAAATTAAATTAGATTATAAAAATTGTCAAATTATATGTCATTATTTAACTATTAACTTATTCAATTTGAACTAAAACCTATACAATATCTTTAAACTTTGAAATATTTGTTTTGAAAACAATAGCTACATACCACTAATATATAAAAATCATAGACCAGAGTGGTGAAGTTTAAATCTCAACATAACCACTAATGTATGACTTCAATACTAAATAGGTAGCAATCAACATAGCTACATACATACAAACAAAAACAAGACAACTAAGAAATGAACATCTAATGTACAAAACCTAAACGCTTAATTTCTTTCTCGAAATATGATTTGTTCATACATGACTAAAACAGAATTAATCGCACCGAAACGATTCCAACCTAAATGTCTTGTAGTGAGTACCGAGTAGCAGTGACATAAGGATTGGTTTCAAATAGTCCAAAGACAGAAATTCACGTTCCGAAATCCTTCATTTATCCAAATAGAATGTGCTTCGAACAAGCTGTCTGTCGATGTAGAACCCCAGACATTGATGCCGCTCTTCACATATCTGATACAGACCACAGATAAGCTTCTCGCTCAGTAGCCCGTTTCTCATTCATCCTCTTGAACAATTGCTTCTCGTATCCTATAACGCAGAGTAAAGAATGTGAATAATACAGGTTTTGTATCACCTTATAGAAGTTTGGCTCCATACGAAACTAAAATAGTCTCTGTGCTTAACCAATAGAGAAATTTTGAGTTACAAGACTCACCATTACTACGATTAACCCCATCCCAGTGTCTCCCAGGTTTGATTCCGTATCTGTTAGGTTCATAGTCGAGTCCTCTCTTGATCCAGCTGTGACTGGGTATATCTTGGGGAATAATAAACCCAGATTCTTTCATCTTCTCATTCTCCCCTAAGTCTGAAAGAAGCAAATCGGGTTGTTTTTTCTGCAATTTATTCAGAGGATTACAAGAGTCATTTCTATGAGATTGCAAGAATGATAACAGGACCATATTTTGAATCATTTACCTTGACCAAATGTGCCATGGGATCACCCCACCTAAGTCTATCCTTCATCATTCTATCCAGCTCAGGATCATCTCTGAAAAACACACACATGCAACATGAGCAAAATACATAAACATTGCACGAGTTTAGAAAGTTTGCATCAACACATCAACATGACATGTAATATTTGGATTTCACCATTAATCTTTCGAACTATAGAAAACTAGTCTTGTTTGCAAGATAATCATCAGTTGAGTACTTGAGTTCCATATTAGATGTTCTTACTTTCTATGCCCAAAATCGGAAAACTATTTAAAGTGAGATTCTAATGATATTGACTGTTCTAAGAACGTGAAGGTCGCCTCTACTGTAAAGTCTTGCACCCTTACTGAAGGCGAATATCCTTGGGAGAATATATTCTACTTTACCATCCATCTTATAATTCTTTAGACATATGCCATTTAGTAATGAGACACATAGCATGTATTCTTCTAATGCACTTTCACGAAAGCCATAATTCTTCACAATTTGTGGGTGTTCAGAGAAGCGTCTAAAAACAAAGCAGATTAAGATACATCAAACTGAGATTGAAAAAATGATAATTCAGATACAAAAACAACAAATCATAAGCAGCAGCAGCCAGCCAGCAGCAAGTAGAAGAATTCTATTCAGAAAGGGCAACATAATCAAGCACCAAATCGAAGAATTAGCTAACATAGAGAGAAACAAATGATTACCTTATTTTGCATAAAAAAAATGTCTTCCATAATTCATAAAATAGATAATTCCATTCCATAGAATTCATTTGATTCAACAGGAAGAAATAGAATTTTTATCTAAACGAATTGTATAAAACTATCCACCACTAATCAGAAATGTTGAAGTCACTTTCGTACTAAATGCACTTCATTTAAATAAGGTAGCTAAATATTATAAGCAATCGTCATCCTTCAAAAAGGTTGACCAAAAAGAAATTGTTGAATTCAATTTTTTACCTTCACCCACAGGCCACAACAAAATTCATCAGGGATCCAAAAGCTAGATTTAAATTATAAAACCAGTTACAAAAAAGGCTCTCCATCAGACATAAGAAGTCAATTGCCAAATTACCTGGACCGAGCAAAGGGCTTTTCTTTCTCAAGTTCCAGCTCAAGAAGCCTAGCTTCAGCTTCACGTTTTTGAGCCAATCCCTTGCCCCACTCCAACTTCTTTTCCTCCTCCTAATCAACAGAAGTAAACAAGTAAATATTGTTAGTCCCGATAGACGAAATGCAATAAAGACTAGTTCAGGAGGAGGGTAAAATGAGAGCAAGTGATCCCTTAAAAGAACAATGACAAGATCACGGTATATACGTAATAGAATACTTATGGCCAACCAGACACAGGCAGAAATACTAGCTGCAGCTTGACGAAACAGCAAATTAGAGTTGAAAAAAAACCTAAAATAATTTCTTACAACAGTACTATCCTTGAGAATTGTCAAAAGAGTATGTTTTGCTTGTCCAATTGAATTGGCGAGTTCAAATGGTTTGGGCTAGGAATTTGTGCCAGGTGACTAGACATTCAAATTCAGCCATCCACTTCTATTAGCCACCAAATAGTTTTCACTCTTTCTTTACCACAAGCTCATTACTAAAAGCATCAAATGCTTGGAAAAAATTCAATAGACTCTTCCTCCTCATGTCTTGTACTATATCAAAATTCTCTATGAACAAGCTCAAAGTCATTGTGTTTTCATAACAAAAGCATTCTGATCATTGCCAATAAACAACTTTGAACAGCACCACTTGAGGTGCATATGCACCAATGACATTAAATACTTCTCTCTTACACAAGCTTTGCCCTTATGATTTTTTCACTTAATCTACACCTGTCTGTAACATATTTGGCTTACCACTCATCCATCATAATACATACAAGCAAAATAAGTCTATAAACCTTGAATATCAAAATTGGCATACTTTATCCTTTGAAATGTATTGGCCTTCTTATCTAACTCATTTTGTCACCTACATACAAAGAATGTTAATCTTACATTCTTTTATACTCCCTAAGTCCCTCTTAATGTTCTCATTTATCATTTTGGATATTTCCAATTGATGTTCCCACAAAGAATCTTTGTATTTAAACTACTTTTAGGACAAAATTAATCATTCTAATTTTCACATTTTATAACAATTATAGTCCCCACGTATTTTCCACTAACTTTATTAACATTTTGATAATTCTTATGGTCCTCGAATATTTCATTGACTTAATTTTAATATGTTTAATGCTTGTTATCCCCATAATTTTCTAACCTAATTTTTTATATTTTCTCCATTAATTTAATTATTCAATAAAATAATATTTTAATCATCTACCTCATCATATATCCATTTCAAAGATTCCATATTTCCATTTCTTAATATAATACACATTCCTGAAAGGAACATCAAAAAAGAACAACGGGATTAATATCTACAAACTCAAAATATTTCCCTAAAAGAGCTCTAAGATTCCATGATGCTAATCTTAACTAAGATCCAATTGTTTTCCTTGGTCTTGTATACCTAACAATGTAAAGTAACTTGCTCATTTTGACACCACATATCAAACATATAGTGTGCCACTTCAAAGCGCCTATCTAGAAACCCTTTCATACTTAAGACAAAACAAAGTTAATAGATGTAACGTGTAAAGCTACATTTAACAACACTTTTCAGCAATGTGGCCCAACGCTTATGTCTAACGATTTAGACCCCTTGCATGCATATCACTACACACGAGTCATATTATGGAGCAAGGACACCCTGAAATTATGAGTTCGACTCATGTCATAAGATTTGATAATGTTTTAAGTTGGTTGTCTCTAACATATCACAACCCTCCTCTTCCACTGTAGCTTTAGAGTCGCA
Source organism: Amaranthus palmeri (assembly GCA_019776075.1). NCBI lineage: Eukaryota > Viridiplantae > Streptophyta > Magnoliopsida > Caryophyllales > Amaranthaceae > Amaranthus > Amaranthus palmeri. The sequence goes on from JAAKBH010000140.1 coordinate 143,596, forward strand.
ATGGATGCGTGAGCTCTCTTAGGATTTTCAAACTTAAAAAAGACTCCTTAAAATTTATGTTAGGATATTTTAGTCAAGAAAAGGCTCCTAAATGACAATTGTAAGGTTCTTAAGAGCATGGATGGAATCTTAGGATTCAATAAAGTTTCAAGTTTATTATAGTGTGTGTACTCTCCTTTCTATAGATAAGGATTTAGCATGTTATTTGAGCTGCATTTAAGCCAGAGATTCTTGGATCGTAGCATAGAAACTTTCAACTAAATTTGTGGGAACACTAGGAAGTTCAGTGTCTAGACATGCAGATCCAGCATCCATGAAATTCAGGGTTTTCCAAAAAAATTTGAATGTGCTCAAGAGACAAGATTAGTTATGCCATGCATATCAAGATTCCGTCAGCTTTCTTAGAAAGCATCTTAGATTTTCTTTTTCCTTTAAGAACCTGGATTACATTGCAAATGAAATTTCAGGGCATAAAAATAACAATAAAAAAGGATTTTAGGAGAATCCCAAAACAACTTTTAAAGATCAAACAAATAATTATTTATGTTATTGCGACTCTCCCAATTCTCCTCTATAGATGTAACCCTTATGGTTCACCTTTTTCTTCTTTGAGCTAAACTTTGAGCCAGACGGTAGTTCTTTTTTAATATCTTCCTATGTTTATTTTGTTAAACTTACACTTTTTATAGTATCAACTATTAATATTTGACTTCAAACCTAAAAATACTAGATTCTGCAATTTGCTATTGAATAACTCTAGCTTATCTTCTAGATAATATGACTTGTCATTTTCAAATTTCGACCCTTTTGGTCAAAAGCCAAAACATAGCATAACTCTTCGCATTCATGTCAAACCATGAAGGTCTAAAGCATCTCCTAAAGTAAACACATGCTTAAAAGTATTTGCTTGGTAAAACATAAAACAGGAGGTAAAATTGCAAATGGAAAAGGACCTGGGACCACATGATATAATATTTGATTACTTGACAAGCCCAAGGACACAAATAAACACCAAAGGTTGCTTTTATTAAGATGAGTAGATAACACAAAAACACTTTGATATTGAAACAAATCAAACTATTTATAATTAGATGAATTAAGAGTCGAAAAAATGGGTCCTAAACACTATTTAACAATTGAAATTCAAATCACATATCAAAACTTCATATCGGATATGCATAAGCAGCAACAGAAGATGAAGGAAAGATATGTACTTTGACTGTAACATAAAACTTATACCACCTATTGCTTTGACTGTAACATGGAAAAGAAAACATAGAAGTAACAATATTTCGTATGAAAATTCAAACTCATATAAAGCCATATTAGGAAAATTTTAAACTACCTTCGGCTTTTCTGCTTTCTTGGTCAACTTAAGGTACTCACTCTTTGATACACGTTCTCCTGCAATATTGCAAAAATAAAATCTCCATAGTACGGAGTGACATTAAATAAATTGAGAGAACGCTAGAAACTATATCACTAACCCTTGATACGATATACTGGTTCAGCACCCCGTCCGCTTGTGGAAGGATCCATCTCATTAAATCTAAAAATTTTGCATAGTAAATTAACTCACTAGTATTCAAAAGATTATGATTTAGTATCTTCAATGAATATACCAAACACGAACAACCACCTTGCCCCAAAACAAAACGTATTTAAAAAATACCCACCAATTTTTCCAATAGCATCAAAAATAACCTACACCCATTTCACCAAGACGAATATTTTAACTAAAAAAAGTTTTCTCACTTAAGGGACATAGTACAACAACTGTACAATAAAAGACATAATGTCTGATTTAAATTACCTCAACCATTCATCCTTCTTACTTTTAGCAATCTCTTCACCAACATCTTTGCCAGTAATTAAACCCCTTTTCGGTTGTTCCTTCTTTTTCCTAGGAGGAGAAAGATCTACTTTTGTAGACATTTCTTTAGCACTATGTTCTCTGTGCCCCCTTTTGTCAATACCCTTTTTCCTTTTCCTCTCAGGCGAAAGATCCTCTAAACTTTGAGAATCATTTAAATTTGGAGAACCAGGGTGTTGGAGAGATAAATTATCCGAATTAGAGTTTCTTATGTCATGAACTGAAGGATTTCTCTGCGAAGTGGGTGGATGGGAACCATGACTTTGTCCTCGCCGACGTGGAGGAGACATGTCACTGTCTGGATCTGCATCTGAAGCCCCATTCATGCGTTGAGGTGAGGGAGAATCATAGCGCCTACGTTGCTGACGAGGTGGCGACAAATCTGATTCTTTACTAACATCCAAAGTCTCTGGTTTGCGTTCGAATGATGGGGAATTGTTAGATTTATGACATTGTCGAGGTGGTGACAGATCAGAGCCTTCACTACCAGCACCATTTGGCCCTGGTGAAGGACTGTCAATACGTTGGCGACGCAATCGTGGTGGTGATAGATCTGTTGCTTCTCTACCTGAATCTGAACCGTTCAACCCAGCCTCCGGAGAAGGAGTGTCATACCTAGCTTTACGATTACGAGGTGGGGATATATCTGAACTTGGATCAATGGATGTGGAGCTCTTAGGAGCTTCAGAAATTGAAATCCAGCCACTACCATCTTCAGAAATTTCATTGTTAGAACGCCTGGCTCTTAACATCTCCAACCTCTTCAACCTTTTAACTTCTATGTCTTCATCAACTTGTGGCTTTTCATCTACAAAATGAAAAAAATAAGTACAAATTAAGAAACACACAATGGCTAACTCAACATATCAAGTCAAAATTCATGAATTCATCATGACATGAAAATTTACCAGGTGAATCATTAGCATCCTCTTCTTCAAGGTTGATTGGCTTTTGCCACACAGGATCTTCATCCACAACAAGTACACCTGAAGCTACAACTTTAGTTTTCTTCCTTTTCTTCTTCTTTTTTTCCTCTGGTGCATTAGTTTCATACTTTTTTAGGTACTCTTTTAGTGATGCAGACATCACCACTATTTACTAGCTGTTTCCTTAACAAAAGAAAGAATAAACAGGATAGATAAATATTTATAGAATAGAAAAGCTATAAATCAGTTCTCATAAAAAACTGAAAGAGATTTGCTATAGGAGTCTAGTTCAAGTAAAGTGCAACTAAAATTGCAATAGGTCCCAATGACACAAAGGGAAAAAGCATAGCCAGGTTATTATTACATAGAACTGCCAAACAACATCAAAATCTTCAAGCATGAAGCTCCATTATAAATCAGGTTTCAAATTAAATGTGATAAAACTAACTATGATAAATCTTAGTTCGTTACTCATCTAGCTTGCCTTCAGTTCCATATGTTACTATTATATTTCATGCTTTGGTTTCTCATGCACATAACATGCTTCAACTTTAGTTTCCTTTAAGAAATTAGTACTCTTGTTAGGTTTCATTTAGTCCTAATAAGCTATTCTTTGTACTCGCTCTTTCAATTTCACTGCACTTCAGCAAATATTAATTATAACATAACAAAACCCAATTCCCCAAAGTAAAATAAAAACACTAAACAATGATACTACGAAGTACTAATAGCATAGACATTAATGTAAAAGGGGAACCAACAAGCATTATAAGACATTCAAGATAATGTCACTTTGCACTAATACCAATCAAATTCACAAACGATAAATTGTTTAAATGTCCAACGTAATCCTAAAAAGGTTTTACTAATCCAATATTAAGAACCTGTACATTCAATCACAATCAAAAGCCAAAGCATTTCTAATAGACTTCAAACAAAAAATATTTTGGTTCGAATTTTCTCAGTCCAAAACCAAACCTTATTAGAACACACCAAACCAAACCGCTTTTTATTGTAAAAACTGAACACCGAATTAAAAACCGAATTGTATGCAAAAAAGTTACTTTGGCAGTATCCTTGTGTAGTTTTATATTATGAAAGTAATATATAAAAACGTCTCTACATTTAGAGTAATTCGATGAATTACTAAATAGAATATAGCAAGTATTAATATATGTAAACACCTACATTTTAACAAATATCATATTAATATGTCGGTGTAAACAATTAAAAGATGCACACACTAAATTAACGCAGAACATTTGAAAGATAAGCAAAAAGAGGGAAAAAAAGCCCAACTTAAATAAACCTAGAAAGTTCAAAATTAAGATGAGTATAAATGGCACAAAAAACAAATAAACTTAACATAGAAAATTCGCAAATAAGATGAGCGAAAATGGAGGTATTTACTTACAAATTTTGAATTTGCTCCTTTAATTTTGAATAAATGGAAAACTAAGAGAGAGGGTTGTTGAAACGAATGTGCAGAACAGTTGATGATGGATAATGTGCAACAATAACAACAATTAAGGCATTTCTTGCTACTCCTTTCACTTGGACAAAGAAGATCTTAAAAAACAATAATAACACTAAAACCAATTAAAAATAAAAATAACACAAATGATTCATTTCAACTACAAATATATCAAGATACTTTACTTATACATTTCATCGAACACTTGGTGTGCACAAACAGTGGCGGATCTAGGGTTCACACTTCCTAGGGGCACCAACATATAGATGAAAGTTTGAAATAACAATAACAATAATTCAAGAAACAAAAATGAACAAACAAATATTTTTAATTCCTCCAAATGACATGTACAGATACTTTCAAGCTAAAGCCAGTCGATTAATGTCATCTCATCAAATGGTTCAAAAGCTTATAATAAAACAAAGCAACAAAATAACAAACCTACTACAATTTCTTGTCTAGTTTTCACAAAGCACAATCACGTTCCCTTATTCATATTCACTTATTATTCACAAATCACATTCACTTGAAGTTTGAAATAACAATAACAATAATTCAAGAAACATTAATATAAACATTTAATTAATATAACAAGAAACAATAATACATATATATTATAACATAAGAAATAACAAAAATAACATTAATAATTCAAGAAACTAACTTGAAGTTTGATTTAACAATAATAAAACCCTAATTTTTAGGAATTGGGGATTTAAAAAGTATAACATTTAATTAATAATACCTGAAAATGGCTGAAATTGGTTTGATATATTGTTTGAAGGTGGGTTGGTACTTGGTATGGCGGTGGACTGGCAGGTGGGTAGGCAAGCCGGCAGCCGCTGAGCCGCAACAGTCCACTCAGTGCGACAATGCCGAGTCACGCACTCACACAGCGTGACAGTGAGGGAGTAGGCGACTGGAGAGCAGAGCAATAGGTCAGAAACCCAGACGATATCTCAGGTGAAGCAGTGATCGCTTGTTGGGGTTGTCGTCGATTACCGTGGGTGAATTAGGGATTTAGGGTTACTAGTTTCAGTTTGTAAATGGGAACAGCGAAATTGAAATTCAAGATCAGTTGCGATAGAGGAAACGTATTTGTCTAGCGATAAATGAAACGATTTATTAAAAAATCATACAAAAATCAATTGCGATAAATGAAACGGATTTGTCTAGCGATCAAATAAAAAAACCAAAACAAATGAAGCAATCAAATCAAAAAGACATAGTAACAAAACTCAAACGAATCTCAGACAAAACAAAGACAAAAGCTCAAATGAATAAGGTATCAAGTATCAACAATCAAATGTAAAGAAATTGAAAGAAGTTACTTGCTGCAAAGAAGGTGAAATAAAGAAAAGAACTTACTTATTCCGTCGGCAATGACTGCTTGCCGTACCTAGTTGCCACTAAACGATTTCGTGAATGTCTCCGATTTCGCAAAACGCATATCCCGAAATGTTAGGGTTTTATGACATCAAAAGGTGACCGATTTCGTGAATTTTACAACATTAGGAATTTAGGATTGTAAAATAATGGAATTGGTATGAACCCCTATGCCCAGTTTTGCAAAAACCCAGAAAAAAGAAAAATTATGATGAATGATTTTTCTTTTACTTTTGAAAATACAATTTTTCTATTACTTACATGAACATATTGGAATTACAATGTCAGGGGAGTTAAGTAATAACTCAATACTCCCTCCGTTTTTATATGTGTGTTCTATTTGAAGATTTCATACATATTAAGATAGTGAGAATCTTTGTTGATTGTGCGTATTATTTTATTATAATAGTGGTGTGAATTAATGGTTGTATTGGTATTATGAGAGAGAAAATATAAATTAATTATTATAAATGGGATATTAGAAGAGAGAGGGGGATATTTTATTATAATAGTGGTGTAAATTAATGATTGTATTGGTATTATGAGAGAGAAAATATAAATTAATTATTATAAATGGGATATTAGAAGAGTGAGGGGGTGAAAAGAGGGTATCAAAACTTTTCATTTTAGGAAATGGGACAAACATATGAAACTACCCGTTATAGTAATGTGGACAATCAAAAAAGAACGGAGGGAGTAGTAAAATTAAGAAAAAAAAATACGAGAATTGAATACACACAAGATCGGTTTTAAAAAAGGCTTTACAAGACATTTCTAATAGAGGACTTCATTAGATGAACTTCATTTTTGCTCTTGTTTCATTGTTATTTTTTACCTAATAGAATCACGCTATAAAGGTATAATGTCTCGTCTCAATATTAAATTGTTTCAATTTATGTCAAAATTTGTGTCCGGGAAAGACTTAGTTTTTACATTTATGATGGTTCGTTTGAGGGTGTGGGTTGTGTGCTTATGCAGGAAGGTAAGGTCATAGCCAATGCATCGAGGCAATTGAGATCACGTGAGGTTAACTACTCCATTCGCGACATCAAGCTCGTCGTAATAAGCATTGCTTTGAAATTGTGGATGTGTACTTATGCTGGGAGGTATGGTCATAGCCTATGTATCAAGGCAATTGAGATCACATGAAGTTAACTACCCCGCTCACGACATTAAACTCGCCGCAATAATCCTTGCTTTAAAACCGTGGAGGCACTATCTCTATAAGTTACCTTGTAAGATCTACTCATCTAAATGGATGATCAGAATTTGAGATATGTCTTCGATTAGAAGAAACTAAACATACATCAGAGAAGGTGGCTTGAGGTAATTAAGGAAAAAGGTTGTTGATGGTTTGAGTAGGAGCCAACATGTCTATAATTTCTGTGAATGCTACTCACTTTCTCCTATTCAAGCTAGTGGTTTCATTTAGTATTTCACGGTTCTTGAGGCAACATAACCCTTAGTATCTCTAATTGTTCTTAATTAAAATAAAGTTCATATTAATAACCTTTGCATTGAGACAAATCAAACAAGATCTCATATAGATTAAAGACAACATACAAATGAAAATTGATAAGTGAATAGTGACATAAGTAAATGAGACTACTAACTTGGACAGGAGGGAGTATTATGTTTGTGCCTTAGGAATTGTATTGTGAAATTAAGAGCTTGGGATTAGAGATTTGTAGTAGATAATAGATTGGTCAGTATTTGCATTGGGAGCCATGGTTGTGCATCCTACTTTATTTGATCGTATATTGAAAATCAACTTGAGGATCCCGAGATTGTTGAATTGATTCACAAGGTTGAGGGTAATGAGACTAATGCATTTGAGCTTAGAGAAAAAAGAGAGTTAAGACTTAAGGATGAATTGTAGGCTGTGTATTCTAACTTAGCCACGTTCCGCGATCCGGGAACGTTCGTCCCCAATCACCACGAAACGCGTTCCAAATCGCTAAAGTTGACGTCCCGGTGTAAAAGACCTTTTTCAGAAGGTATTTTGGCTTTCATTTACAAATTAAAGAAAAAGAAGAGAGAGAAAAACGAGATGAAACCTAGAAATCTGAAAAAATTCAACTTGAAAATGATTTCTCAAAACCAAAATAATCATTTTTATTTAATTTTGTTTTCAAAGATATATATTATACATACTGTATCTCGTACCCAATCGTTCCCGAGTCAATCTAGGTTGCGTTCCGTGTTCCCGTTCCCGTTCCCCGTTCCAAACCGAATGGCGTCCCAGGTAACAATGATTCTAAGTAACCCCAAGTTGAAAAATGAGATTTTTAAAGAGGATCGCTAGAGTTTGTGTCGTATGCATTCCAGTCAGGATAAGATGGCGGAGAAGATTAGAGACTTTTTGGTGGAAAGAAGAAAAAATGTTTCTAAGTTCGTGTCTAAATGATTAGTTAGCCAGAAGGTAAAATTTTAAAAGTAAAAGAGTGTTGGTTTTCTTAACCACTATGTGATCCTGATTGGAAATTAGATTCAGTTTCTATAGGTTTTGTAGTGTGATTACCAAGGACACAGAGAGATAATGATGATATTTGTGTCATAATTGACAGATTAACTAAGGTGACTAGGTTTATGCTCAGGGGCGGATCTAGAAATAAATCAAATGTTGTCGATAACGATAACATTAAAAAAAATGCATCAACGTTTTAATTAGGGTAATTGACTCTGTCGAGTTTTCATATTCTAAAAACGACGCATAATTTGCCCTATAATGACTTGAAGTTTCATTATCAGTTGCAAACAAGTAACAACACCAACAAAAACAAGCATTATCTTTGAATGAACAAATTAACAAATTAACACAAACCAAAAATAAACCAAAAACACAATCATTTGAAATACCTATCCGTTTCTAACAAAATAACAAATTAACACAAACCAAAAATAAAAAATCGTGAATGAACAAACTACAAAGAATGTCAAGAAATAATGTTTAACCCTAAATTGATTAACCCTAAATTGATTCATGAATGAACAAAGAATGTAAAGAAACAATGTTTAACAAATTAACAATCAACACAAACCAAAAATAAAAGATCAAATTAAGTAATTAACTCAAATACTCAATGAGAAAATCAGAAAAATAATTGGAGAGTCATGAGTGAGTGAAGACCTGCAACACCACGCGTGACGCGTCCACGCCTGCGACCTGCACAGTGAAGGAGGTTCCGGACCTTCCGGTGGCGCCTTGCCGGAGTGAAGGAGGAGAGGAGCTAAGGAGGTCGTGCGTCTCAGATCTGGGAAGTGGGAAAGGTCGTGGGTTTTCGAAATGGGGAAGCAGAAATGGGGGAATGGGTTTTAGAAAAAAAATTCTTAAAATTTGTTGTTACGAGGAATTGAACCTGAGTATATGCTGTCAAATACCAAAACACTTATCAACTGAGACACTTTCAACATCAACTATCAACAATTGACCATCTATATAAGTCAAATGCCGTCAATTGACAGCATTGACTTGATATAGATCCGCGCATAAATTATGCTAATGAAGAGTACTTCGGGAGCCAAGCAGTAAGCATATGTCTATGTTCGAGAGATTATCAGACTTCATGGTGTTCCGAGGATCGTTGTTTTTGGATAAAGATCTGAAGTTTCTTATGAGGTCTTGGGAAATGTTGCAAAAGGCTCTTAGGACTAAGTTATGTTTGAGTATTGTATCACCCTGCGACTGATGGACAAACCGAGAGAATCATTTAGACTCTAGAGGATATTCTGAGAAGTTGTATGTTGGATTTTTAAAGGCTCTTGGGAGAATAAGCTATCAGTGGTAGAGTTTGCCTACAACAACAGCTTTTAGTCTATCATTAATATGGCTCCGAATGAGGCTTTGTACGGAAGGATATGTCGTGTACCCTTGTGTTCGGATCTTATGGATAAAATCATGCCAAAAGGGCCCAATGTGATTCAAGAATCTATGATGCTTTGAGTAGGGCTGAACAAAGTTTGGTCTAAACCGTAAACTAAATCGGACCAAACCGGAATTTCAATATTTGGTCTGGTCTATGGTTTAAATGGTCTGGTCTGGTTTTTTTTCAAATTAAACTACGGTTTACGGTCTGGTCTCGATTTTTTATTTTTCAGACCAGACCGGACCGCAAACCGTTTTATGGTCGAAAATCATAATTTTGTATTTAATAAATTAAGTTGCTACCTAGATATTTTAAGATGTAGTTATTTTTATATAGCAATTTATACATGAATGATTAATATTATTAACTAATTACAAATTATTATATTTATTAATTGTAGGTGTGAAATATTTGCATAAATACATGCATTAATTTGGATAAAACTATAAAAATGAAAAACCGTAGACCAGACCAAACCGGACCGTTGTAAAACGGTTTGGTCCGGTCCGGTCTGGTGATTTAAACGGTCCGGTCCAGTCTAGAAAATTTCCAGACCGGAATTTCTGGTTTGGTCTGATTTTAGTGTCAGATCAGACCAAACCGGACCGTGTTCACCCCTAGCTTTGAGGATTGTTCGACAGAACATGAAGGTAGAACATAGCCGACAAAAGAGTGTTGAGGTTGGTGACAAGGTCTTCCTTAAGGTTTCACCCACAAGGGGTGTTTAGCATTTTGGTATTAGAGAAAAATTGAGCTCGAATTTTATTGGACCTATTTAGGTTTTGAGGAGAGTTAGAGATGTTGCCTACGAGTTGGCACTATCCCCGAGTTTGGAGAATGTTCACAATGTCTTTCATGCCTCCCAACTAAGGAGCTATATTTATGATCCGTCTCATGTCCTAGCTCACAAGCCACTATTGATTGAGGAGTCTCTCGTAAATGGGGAGAGGCCAATCATGATCTTGCATATCCAAGTAAAAGAGATGAGAAATTCGAGGATTCCTTTAGTCAAGGTATTATGGTCACCACAGAGTTGAAGAGGCGATTTGGGTGAAAAAGGTCGACATGAAGGAGGTTATCATTACATTTTTAATAAGTCTTAATTTTGGGACAAAATCATCTAAAGGGGGGAAAAAGTTGTAACATACTCGAAATTTTTAATCTTAATTTCTATATTCCAAATTCTTTAGTTATCCAATTCAAAACATCTATAATTTCTAAACTCTTTTTTTTTCGATTTTGTAATTTCTTCCAAATATTAAACTTTAATATTATTTTTAGGGGTGAACACAGTCCGGTTTGGTCTGGTCTGACACTAAAATTAGACCAAACCAGAAATTCCGGTCTGAAAAATTTTCAGACCGGACCAGACCGTTTAAAACACCAGACCGGACCGGACCAGACCGTTCTATAACGGTCCGGTCTGGTCTGGTTTACGGTTTTTTTTTATTTTTCGTCCAAATTAATACATGTATTTATGCAAATATTTCACACCTACAATTAATAAATATAATAATTTTTAATTAGTTGTATTAACATCAACATTATTCAAGTATATATTCCTATATAAAAATATCTACATCTTAAAATATCTAGGTAGCAACTTAATTTTTAAAAACAAAATTATGATTTTTGACAAAAGTACGGTTTGCGGTCCGGTCCGGTCTGAAAAATAAAAAAACCGAGACCGACCGTAAACCGTAATTTAATTTGAAAAAAAACCAGACCAGACCATTTAAACCGTAGACCAGACCAAATATTAAAATTCCGGTTTTGTCTGGTTTGGTTTACGGTTTAGACCAAACTTTGTTCAGCCCTAATTATTTTCGTCAAAATTTTTTGGAAAAGTTGTTCATAATAATCCCAACTATCACCCGTTGGCATTCCAACTATCAATTATTTTTTAATAATCCCAGCTATTCTCCTAATTTGTTGAAAACATACCCACCCCCTTGTTATCGGCTTGAACAAGCAAGCTTTCCACTCTTTTTCTTGTTTTTTTTACTTAACTGTTCAAATTAACCCTTCCCCTTTATTTATTAATCAAAAAAGAAAGAAAAAAGTGGAAAAATTATCTGTTGCAGCCGGTTAAAAGGGAAGTGGGTATGTTTTCAACAAATAATGAAAATAGTTGGGATTATTAAAAAATAATTGATAGTTGAGATTATTTTTGGCCAACGGGTGATAGTTGGGATTATTTTGAGCAAATTTTCCAAATTTTTTTAAAAGTGCTAAAACATTAATTTATCATATATTATATTACGAAAAGTAAATTTTATTAATATATTAATGATTTTGTTAAAAGGTACTAGTGGAAAAAAAGCTATTGGCTGCTGCTTATTGGCTGCGGTTTTTAGGAAAACGCAGCCCATATGAGTAATAAAAAAGCTGCAAAAAAAATTATTAAGGGGCTGCGGTTTTTGGCATTGTCCGCAACCCTTAACCCCTTAAGAAATTCAGCAAAAAAAATTAATCAATGGGCTGCGGTTTATGGGTATGTCCGCAGCCCTAAACAGCCCAATACGAGCAACCCATTCACTTCCCTAAAAAACCCTAAAAAACGCCAAGATCCCCTTATTATCACACGCACAGCCGTTTTCCTCAAACCCTTCCTCTCTCTTAAATTCCTTCTTCCTTCATCCTCAAAGATCTTCCTCAAACCCTAATTTTTCGTTTTCCTTCATCCTCAAACTGATTAAATTCCTTCTTCCTTCATCCTCAAAGATCTTCTTCAAACGCCAAGAATCTTCCTTCATCCTCAATGGCGCCGTTTTCCTTCATCCTCAAAAACAGATCTTAGCTTTTCGTTTATACAAGTTCATACGAAGATCTACAAGTTCATACAAGTTCATCTCTTTGCGTTTTCCTTCATCGTTCATACAAGTTCATCCTTCATCCTCAATGGCGCCAAGAATCTGGGTTAATCTACAAGTTTTTCGTTTATACAAGTTCATACGAAGATCTACAAGTTCGTTTATACAAGAATCTGGCGCCAAGAATCTGGGTTGATCTACAAGTTCATACGAAGATCCTTCATCGTTCATACAAGTTTTTCGTTTTTTTGTAATTTTTTTCTTTTTTTTTTTTTAATTTTTTTCGTTTTTTTTAACTTTTTTTCGATTTTCTGGGTTGTATACGAAAATTGTTAGATTTATTTTATTTTTTGTAAGTTTTTTTCTTTTTTAGATTTCTTAATTTTAGATGTGATTGTAATTCGTTTGATTGTTCTTAATTTCAGATTTTGTTAATTTTTAGTGTTTGATTGTAATTCGTTTGATTGTTCTTAATTTTAGATTTTGTTATTTTAGATTTGATTGTAATTTTGTTCATTTAATTTTAGATGTAGATGAATTCGTTTTTCATCTTTCATTAATTTTTAGATTTTTTGTTAGTATAAAACGAATTTTTAAAAAAAAAAAAATTTTTTTGAAAATGGGTTAAGGGCTGCGGGCATTATGTCCGCAGCCAATAACTTTATTTTATTTGCTGCTACTCCAAGGGCTGCGAGACAAAACCGCAGCCCATATCCATAAAATGCTCGCAGCCCATAGAGATTTTTCCACTAGTGAGGTTACGTTTTAATTTTTTTTCTTAAACTAATTAACTTTATTGGTTTTTATTTTAACCATATAACTTGATTTAATTATTTTATACCTAAAAATTAGCTATATTTTATTATTAATTTTAGTTATAGTTTTAAGTAAATTTTTCTAAGTAAATGAATCTTATTCCATAGTCAAACCTTAATCAATCTTACACATTCTAAAGCATATATCTACTTGCATAAACTATGAAACAAAAATTGGATGAACAAATACCTCTTCTATTTTAAATCCATGATAACATATAACTTACACAAGCTACCACCAATCCTCACACAAGCTAACCTTCTTTCACATTCTTATCTCTTACATATCTTTTACACACTCACTTATACACTCTAACTCTTACACATTCACTTACATACTTCAACTCTTATACATTCACCAGGCCCGGCCCAAAGGGCTACCGCCCAGGCCAGGGCCCCATTTAAAAATCAGAAATCTATGTTGAGAGGGGGCCTCTTGGAGTAGTATTTTAAAAAGCCCAAAATTAAACTTGGGCCCAAAATAAGAAATAACAGGAGCCCAACAATGATGAATAGGTAACCAGTAACTGCCCCATTTAATTTCTTTTCCTCGGTAAATTAAGAGTTAAGACCCAGAGGCTAGAAGGCCAGAAGGCTAGCTAGAACCTACAAAGTACAATTAAATGCCTTCCTCCCAGCTGCTCCAACCTCGAAAACTTATCAATGACAATGACATTTTCAAAGTCGTCATTTCTCTTCCTCAACCTTTCACTTTCTCGGTCTTCATCAATGGTGTTGGCAAAGGTACTTTTTTCAGTTCAAATAGATACAATTTTACTTTTTTCTATCTCTCTTTAATTTGTCACTCCTTAATTTCTTAACCTTCAAATCTTCAGTTCCTCACACATTAATGGCGTTTGGTCAGTAGGTACACTGTTGTAGGTCTAATTTTTTTTTGAAATCGAATTTGGATTCATTTTTATGTTAATTGTGTTTGAAGACCATTTTCGTTTTATTGTTAAATGTTACTAAATTATTTTGCTTAGATTATAAAAGATAATTGAATTTCGTTTTCGAATGGGATTAGTAGTATTGATTTTTAGTTTAAGTATAGCTATTGCCATATTGAAAGTTCTTCTTTCTAGAATTTGGAATTGTAATTTTTATCTCTATTGTAGACTTGTGGTACAGTAATACTAATGAGTATTGATTATAAATATATTTTTATTACTTTGCTTAATATACTGATTTTAAATAGTTTAGTTTAGATGTAGTTAGTATTGAATTAGTTACATAAAGTTCTAGTTTAGAATTTATTTTTTATAATCTTTGAGTGTTCTTTTTTTTTTAAATGAATTTTGAGATGTAAGTTATCAAAATATTTTTTGTTTTAATAAATGAATTTGTTTTACATCTATTATTGTTCGTCGAGGGCCTCATTATGCTATTTTGCATAGGCCCCCAAAATGTCAGAGACAACCCTAACATTCACTTACACAATCAACTTGCATTGCTTCCATAGCTTAAAAACTTTGCCCAAAACCTATGGAAACCCCCCTAGCCACGAGTTCATTACCACCCCCATCATCAAATCTTTCTAACATTTTATATTATAACTTCACTTAATTAAAATCTTACTATTACGACAATAGCAACAACTAATACTATTGCTGCTACTTTTATTACTACTGCTACTACTAGTCCTACTGCTATTACTACTACAAATGCACTATACCATTGCAACCAATATTATCTACTACTACTACTACTACTACTACTACTACTACTACTACTACTACTACTACCACCACCACCACTGCCACCTATTACAACTAATTACTTTTAGGATAATTTACCTAGAATAGTAACATTTCATGATTTTTTCCTACAATAATCCTACCTGTTTATTAATCAAGAATAATCTCAACTTAAAATGGAATTTTTCCTATAGTAAACATGGGTAAACCTATGACCTACTATAGTACGTAATTCATCAAAAAAGTAAACTGAAAATTAATGTAAATTTAAAGAAAATCAGAAAATTTACATAAAAAAATTCGAATAATAAAAAAATCAGATTTTTTTTCAAAATTTTTTAATATTTTTTGACATTTCATTTTAATTTATCTTTTTTTTTTTAAAATAAAACTTCTTATAGCAAGTCATCAGGTTACCGAGTATATTCTAAAAAATTACCTTCTAATGTTGGGATTATTCTAAAAAAAAAAATAGATTATTCAAGGTAAATTTTCCTTACTTTTAAGTTTAAAATAGTTAACAAAATTTATTATGTAACACCAGAATTTCCTTCCGTTCTTTATAATTTTGGTTTCGTATAAGGATGAGAGGAAATTCGAGTATTACATATTATTTTAAGTTTAAAATAGTTAAGAAAATATAGTACTAACACTTTTAAAATAGTTAGAAAATATATTATTTAAGTTTAAAATTAAGTTTGGATCAAAATATCTTTATTTAAAATATAAATCTCTATAAATTTTAATTGATTGTTTACCTAATTAATGATAAAATATGAAATGATATGATCCTTACCTAACCAGACCCTTACATATATTTGACCAAAATATGAATGTCCTATAAATCAGAGTTTGGGTTTAGGACTACGATCCTTACTTAGCTAGCTCCCTTTCATATATTAGTAGTCATTATTGTTGTATTGTGATAGCCAAGGCGAAGCCACATGGGGGGTCGGCGGAGGCTCGGCCCCCCTTGCCGAAAATACGAGCCTTTGTAATTTTGGCTTTGGCCCCTCTTAGCTTACTAATATGATATATAATTTAAAGAGAGTAAAAATATAACAAAAATTACTATAGCTTAATGATTGGAGTAACACATTTATAATCTAAGGTTAAGGGATCAAATCCTCATTTAAACAATTATTTTTTATCGACTAGTAGATTTATACTATAATGTCATTACTATTTATCTTTCATTATCTAACATTCATCTTTTTTAGTGTGTGTTTATATTTTTCTATCTTAATTTTAATAATATGTTTTTGGAGAATTATTAGGCAAATATATAGAGTCAAAAACACTTAATTTTTTCAAAAATAACAATTATAGGGAAGCTTTAACTCTATTTATTGTTAAATAGAAATTTTGTAATGATTCAATTTCATTTCAGTCTATATGATTTTAATATTTTCATAGCTTAACTAGTGTTTAATGGTGTTCGTTCGGGTCATCGTTGATTTCGAGTTACGTGTTTCGAGTAGGCTTAAAATTGGATTTCGTGTCCATATTGTTTTTACATAATTGTAAATTTTTAAAATCGAATTAATCAATTCTGATTCGGTTACAATGTCATGTAAATTTTGAGTCATCGTGTCCGTTTCTAACACCTCTAGCGTTTTTTGGAAAAAAAATTTTCTACTATATCAACAATTTGGCTCCCCCTAATTCAAAATCCTGGCTTCGCCCCTGGTGATAGCGATGATGGTAAACTCATGACATGAATCTTAATCAAACTTGATTATATAAGGAATAAAATTACCAAGTGTTTCGCAGCAGTAATGAACTACTATAAGTATTTGAGAATTGAGAATGGTAACTTAATGACTCAACAAAGGTTAGTAATGAGTAATAACCTCTAACCTCTTATATTGTGCTTGATTATTATTTTGTAAGCATGATTTAATTATCACAATATAAGCTTGTTAAAGCAATTGTACTCAGCTTTCATGTCGATCCAATTCAATTGGATGTCATCCGTATTATGGATAACGATATTTTGTAGGAAGATTTAGCTCATGTTTTGATCAAAGCCTCAACTTTGTTAATTCTATCAAAGGCGTAGTTGTATTGATTTTACTGAATGACTTGGATGATTATGTTGTTTTTAAGTTTTTTTATTGTGTATTTAAATGAAACAAATATTATGTTATATTTTCCCAGTTGTAATATTTTAAACAATTTTAATTATAAATGACTTTTAGCAGTTCGGTGTTTTAGATTTTCACATTATTTATCTTAAATAATATTATTAATGTTAATTATGTATCGATACTGAATAGGAGGTGGAATTGAATAAAGATAGTCACTTATGGATTGTTAGGTTGTTAAGTAGTATGATGGAGGTGAAAATGATCATTAGCAAAGTGGAAGCAAGGGTATTACATGCCTCCAAAAGGTTTTTACATTAGTTAAAAACAATATAATATGGGGAAATTGTAGAAATTAAAACAATTTTTATTCGATCTGTTGAAAATAAACTTAAATTTGTGTATTTTTAATTGAATTCACATATTTGACATAATTGCTGAAAATAAATCTAACAATTTTTTATTCCTAATTCGTGATTTACAAGTAAGTTTTGAAGATTGTTATAAAAATAATAGATCAGTTTATTTAACAAATATATCTAATAGGTAAATTTATATAAAAATATATAATAAATGAATTTATTTTCAACGGTTCAAACAAAAATTAATCTATACCTATAACTAAAATAAAAAACGCTTACATCATCCACCCCCAAAACTAATGAGGTGGCACCTTAAGAATGAAAATTTTCCCTCCAAATGATAAAGATGATGTCATCCTAATTTTTAACTCAACCTTATGAATTGTATTGAAAAATTGGAAATAATCAAAACTTTGAAAATTGGAGCATTTACAATGTAATTGTTCAAGAATGACTATGTGCATTGGAAGGGATAATTGGGTAGCATTTATAATTTATATTTAATCTAGAAGTATTTGTTATCGTTCATTCCTTCATACAATGGATTCATCCTATATTTACTTGGAGCATTTATAATAATTGTTGAATATTACAATTGGTAGCATTTATAATTTATGAAAAATTACCTAGAATAATCCAAACTATTCATGATTTTCCTACAATAATCCCAACTATTGATTAAACATGAATAATCCCAACTTTGAGGGGTATTTTCCTAGTGTAAACTTGGGTAACCCGATGACCTGCTATAGTAGGTAATTCACCAAAAAAATAAATTAAATATTAATTTAAAATTAGAAAATATTTTTGAAAATTTACATAAAAAATTCTAAATAATAAAAAAAATCATAAATTTTTTATGAACATTTTTTTAACATTTTTTTTGACATTTTTTTTAAATTTATCTTTTTTTTTAAAAAAATAAAACTTAATATAGCAAGTCATCCGGTCAATAGGTTTACTCTAGGAAAATGCCCCTTAAAGTTGGGATTATTCATGGTTAATCAATAGTTGGAATTATTGTAGAAAATTGTAAATAGTTTGGATTATTCTAGATAATTTTTCCTATAATTTATAATTAACTAGAAGTATTTGTAATTGTTCATTGCTTCATACAATGGATTCATCCCGTAACTTAGAGCATTTATAATAATTGTTGAATATTACATTTATAATAATTGTGTTGAATATTACAATTGGTAGCATTTATAATTTATAATTAATCTAGAAGTAATAAACAATTCATCTACAATTATTTGTAATTGTTCAAGCTTCCACCCTATATTTATATATACATGTACTTAACAATTGATCATTACACATAACAAATTGAGTTAGTAAATTATAACAATATTATAACCTACCCTATACCTTGAAAAATGACAACATACAATTACATTGACGAAATAACACCTCTAAATGAGTCGATGGTTATTAAAATTAGAATAATACGATTGTGGAAGTCTCCAAGTTATGATGATCCAAGTGTAGATGGTAGTATCGAAATGGTTTTTTTAGATGAAAAGGTATGTTTCGTTGATTTATATTAATTTTTATGCTACATGTTAATATTATTTAATATCGTCTTACATTGTTTAATATATAAATTATTAAATATATTAATATCATTCATGTTTCTTTCTTTCTATGTTCTACTTTTGTAGGGTGGAAAAATACAAGCAACAGTTAAAAAGTCTTTAATCAATAGATTTAATGATAAACTCATTGAAGGACATTTGCATACTATTGCCAAGTTTGGTGTTGGACAAAATAATGGAAATTACAGGACAACCAAATATCCATATAAAATAAACTTCTTCTTTACAACTTCTGTAAATGTTTGTAAAGAAGAATTGGTCATTCCTATGTATGGATTTGATTTAGTATCATTCAATGATATTCAATCCAGGGCATTTGGATGATAAGTTTTTAATTGGTAAATTTTTAATATAAGTTGTCATTTACATTTTACTCTTTTCTGTTATCATTTACACTCATGCACATATATCTTATACTAATACTAATTTTTTATTTTATTTCCATAGATATTATTGGACAAATATCATTGTGTGGACCTATAGAGACAATTGAAAGGAATGGCAAAACATCAAAGAAAATTGTACTTGAATTGAATGATCATAAGTATGATTTTTTTAATATATATTTATACTATTTATGTGACGTGTAAACAATTACTTATATAACATTCTAATCTTTAATTTTATATTTATTTTATTATTTTAAAATACTTGAGCTAATTATATTGATCTGTCTCAACATTAAGATAGTCTCATACAAGAGAAGTAATCTTTAATTTTATATTTATTTTATTATTTAAGTTTTTTCATTTGATTTAATATTGTAATATATGTTAAAAATAATTTATTGATTAAATATTAAATATTATTTTAAAGATACTTTGTCACGCTTACTTGGTAAAGACTAAAATAATATCAAAATAACATTATTTAATGTCGTATAAATTGTATTAAATTATATTTGTAAAATTTAAACTAAAATAGATTTTGCTTTTTTATGCAATTATTAATTCTATTAAATTGAATAATAAATAATTTATAATTTATATTCTATATTTTCTAATTATTTAAAAAAAACAAAAAATGAATTATCTAGTTACCCTATAATACATTACTAAATACTCCCTCCGTTCCTTTTTGATGTTCCTATTTGGGTTTTTCACCAAGATTAAGAAAAATGGAATATTTGGTGATAGTGGGTATTATTTTAATTATATAGTAGTGGAAAGTAATGATTATATTGGAAGTATGAGAGAAAAAATAATTAAATAATAGTGTAATGTAATGATTGTATTGGAACTATGAGAGAGAAAATAATTAAATAGTAGTGTGAAGTAAGGAAAGTGGGGTTTTAAGGGGTAAAAGTGGGATGAAAACTTTCCAAAAATGGAAAGTATTCTAAAGTGGAAAAACTTATGGAACTACCCATTTTAGTAAGGTGGAAAAACAAAAAGGAACGGAGGGAGTAGTAAGTTACCAAACTTCAGAAAAAGGATAGACATTTTCTTGAATATTGTGCAACATTAGCATTATTTCTATATATAATAATATAATATATATTCCATAACCATTAACCAATATTCACTCTATGCCTAAAACTAATTAGACATTAAACTAGACAAAAACTACACAATATTTTTCACAATAAAATACACTATAATTAATAACAACAAAACTACATCTCCTACACACAATTTTCAAAACTTCCCTCAAAAAATAATAACTAAAAAAACTTATACAACAAGATCATGATCTTTCTATTTTTGTGCAATCTTTACCCATTTTTGGCATCATTAGATTGCTGCTTAATATTATTATTAATGTTATTATTATTATTATTATTATTATTATTATTATTATTAATATTATTATTATTATTAATTAGTAATGAAGATGATGGATTAGGTTGATATCCCATAGAATGATAAGGATATTCGGATAACATTTGAACAACTTCTCTCATGGTTGGACGTTCAATGCTATTTTCTTGTGTGCATAACATTGCCACAAAGAACATGTGCATGGCTTCATCTTGGGGTACTGCACTTAGTCGACTATCAAGTACCACAATCACATTCTCTTTGCGGCAATTTGTTTGGACTTTGCACCATTGGACTATGTCTACCCCTTCTCCGAAATCCCCGACTGGTCGACGTCCCGTTAAGAGTTCGAGTAGAACTACTCCGAAACTGTATACATCACTTTTTTCGTCCACTCTTAATGTGTACGCGTATTCTGTATCATCACAATAAAAAAACACAAACATAGTTAAATCTTATGTTAATAGCGAATTAGTTAATATTGCGACTCAAAAGTCAAAAGCAGGGTTTAAAATAATTTATTGGCTAAATATTCAATATATAATACATTTTCGTTGATTTATTATTCGCGGCATATCTATGTATGTCTTCTATTAGATATATCCATGTTCCATATAAATCTATTTCTCATCTCCTCCCTTAGAATATTACATATTCTTTGTTATTATACTAATTTTTCAATAAATTTATATTTTTTACCCCTTTAAAATTGCTACTGATAGTAACATATTATTATTAAAAAGGCTACTACTTTCTCTGTTTCTTTTTAAATGTCCCATTTAATTACTAATACTACACTTAATATCAGATATTAATAAACTTATGTTGCGAAGAATCAAACAAGATTTCATATGACTATGTTTTTAACTTATACATTAAGAATAAAATATAAATTAAGAGTGAATGATTAATAGAGTCCAAAAGTCAAATGGACATTTGAAAAAAAAGGGAAAGAATATTATTTATAACAATTTCAAAAGAACTGCCTAGTGTAAGAATGTAAGTACTTTCTCCGTTTTATAATACTTGCTATTGATAGTGATATTTTTCCACACAACATGTCACACTCAGTAGCAAGTATTATATAGAACTAAAGAAGTAGATAAAAAAAACTTTAGAAAAAGAGTAATTGAGAAGAAGACAAGTAATTTGAAATAAACAAAACAAGATTATAAGCAATTTGCTTTATGAAAAGAAAGCACAAAACGAAAAGACAAGAGAGAAATTGGGGGAAGATGTGTTTGTTTCTTTAGAGAGAAATTAAAGGGGAGGAAGTGGGCACGATTATATATGTGCATGTGGTCATTCACTTTCACAACACACGATGGATGACAGTCACTCAGACACTCTTAATACTATGGCCCATGCACCACTCACCAACTCACCCATTTTATCACTCAACTTGCTTTAACGTCTCGATCTTTCTGAGTTTACACTATATAATTTAAATATATAAAAAAAAAGTTTAAATTATACGTATATGTAAATTTGAAAAGATTTCATGATTTCATCCTCTATCGAGATTGAGGTATGCGTCTATAAGTAGTTCTTGCCTTTTGGTCTCAAAGGCATGCATCAATCTCGATAGATGATGGAATCATGAAGTCGAGTCAACTAGTACTACTCTCATGTAAATAAGAAAAGTTGATGAATTATAGCACTAGTTTTTAACTTATTAACTCACCCAACTAGTATCGACAGAGTCTGTAACTACAAGGTTAGTAACTGGCAATTTACAAATTACTCTGCTAATACTAGGCCACATAGGAATAAGAATCAAATTCTTCACCTTAGAAGAAAAGTAGTTCTTCGTTACCAACTGAGTTAATTAGTATTCATCGTTACTTAAATAAATTATTTTTGGCTTATCTTTAGGTTTTTTTTCCATAAAATGGTCCATCCCCCAATATTGCTCCTACAATAACTAATTCCCATGTCACCAACATTTCGTCACTTTAGCCCCCTCGACAATATATGGACATGTACACTATTTAGTAACAATGTGTTTGTTCTATTTGTAATAGTGATTAGTGTGTCTGTTTTCATTGAAAATAAACGTTGATGATTTTTTTAGTGTGATTATTAGTAGTGGATGTATCTTTTGCTTTTTCTTTATATTATCGTGATTATCGAACTTTGTATTATTATTTACTATACATATATACATGTCTATCCGTCTATTTCTCTTTTCATGTTGGATTGTGTCATTGCATCAACAATTTTGATATTCAAAATAAAGCAACAGATAGAGATTGGATTAGCGTCTCATCAAGAGTTATTCAAAACATACCCGATATTTTAATATTTACTCGACTTTGTAACCGGCTCTGATTAGACTCGATTTCAAAAATAAGTAAACACAAGACCTAATATAAAATCAATCAAAAGCACCTAAACTGAAATCAACCCGATAACCCGAATGAAAACCTCTAATCTCATCCATAATTTTCAAATTAGGGGGTGCAATATTGAAAATTGTAATTTTCATAAAATATAACGGCCGTTTTTTTTTCTTTTTAACTCTGTTTTCTTGTATAAAAAAAATATTACTACAATTATGTACTATAAACTATGAAGTTTTCATTCAAACACTTCAATATACAAGAGGTAATATTCTTCTCCTTCCACTAATTTTACATTATTTTTATTTTTAAATAATAGCCAACCACTTGTGTTTAATCTTATAAATATATTTTAATTTTATTTCTTTAAATTTCTTTCCTTTTAATGCAAATTTAAAAATACAGAGTAGTATAGCAAAATAGGACGATTTCAAGTTAAATTATGATTAGAGATATTCATTACCGAGTACCCGAAAAGTCGAATACCCGTTCAGTTAGGTACTTATATTAACGGTCCGTGTACCGATCCGATTATCCGGGTATACAAATGTTGAGTGCCCGGAGTTGGAAATCTTACGTCAATTATTTTAATTTTTGTGGTTGAATTTATGTACTTGCTACTGATAGTGACATTTTCTCACACAACATGTTACACTCAGTAGCAGGTATTATAGACGGAAAAAGTATGATGTATGGTATGGGTAATGAGTGATGGTAATGGTAATGAAGGGAAGGGTCCATAGTACTCCCTCCGTCCTCTTTGATTTGCATCAAAGAGAAAGTGGGTAAATGTTAAGAAAGTGGTAATAAATGAAGATAGAGAATGAATTGTGTGGATGAAATTAAAAGAGAGTTATAATGTATGGATGAGATTAAAAGAAAGTGGTGGGCCATTATCCAAAAATAGAAATGTTGCAAATTAAGTGGGACGGACTAAAATGGAAAATGCTGCAATTTCAATGGGACAGAGGGAGTATGATCTAGGGATGCGAGTGAAGAGTTGGATTAAAATAGACGTAATCATAACAATAATGATAATGTTTGGTCGCATTCATTGGACATTGAGAATGAAACTACAATGCATTCTAACAGGTAACAGCTAGCAGCCTTTCGTTAGCTTCAACATTGATCCCCTACTCTCTCCCTACTTTCCTTTCTTTTACATTCCCCAATAAAACACTCCACTACTACAACGTTTTATTCTTCGCTTCTTTTTTATTTTTTGACCACCTAATACACTACTACTACTACTATTAATATGACTTTTTATTATTATAATAATATTAACAATTCTCCACTTATTATGGATCAATATCAGACTTAAAAGTAAATTTTAAATCTTAACAGTCTCTTTATTTTTAAATGTTTTTTTCGTTTATTTTTTACACAGTTTTTAAAATAGATTTTAAGTCTTAATATGTCTAAATATGTATCATAAAAAACTATTAAAAATACTCCCTCCGTTTCCTAATGTTCTTCCCATTTAGAATATTCTATTTGAAAAGAGAAATTTGATTAAGATTTTTAAGACATATATAGAAGGCAAATATATCCATGTGAGATCTCGTTAGATTCGTCTTAATGTATACTTTTTTATTAAATATTTTTTATAATTTTTTATGATGCGTATTTAGAGATATTTAGGCTCAAAATTTACTTTGAAAACTGTGCAAAAAGTATGGGAAGAACATTTGGAAACGGAGGGAGTATATAATAAAAAAGTATGCATTAAAACGAATTTAATAAGATTTCATATAGATATAGTATTAATTATATATGTCTTAAAAATATTAATCAAATTTCTCTCTTTAAAATAGAATATTCTAAACGGGAAGAACATTAGGATTCAGAGAGAATATCTCTAAATACGCATCATAAAAAGTTATAAAAAATATATAATAGAATAGTATAAATTAAGATAAATCTAACGAGATCTCAGATAAATATATTTTATCATTTGTATATATCTTAAAAATCTTAATTAAATTTTTCTTTAAAATAAAATATTCTTAATGCAAAGAATATTAAGACACAAATAGAGTATAAAAAGCATATACTTCCTTCGTTTCATAATAGTTACTATTGAGTATAACATGTTGTGTGAGAACAAGTCATTTTTAGTAGGAAGTATTATGAAACGAAGGAAGTAAAAAAATTGGAATTTTGGGAATGTGTAATATAGGTAGTAATTGATTTTATAAGCTTGTTTTCCAACAGCTAGCAGACAATCACAATACATCAAAAAACTATGTTTAGCAAAAGTGGGCCACATTTGTTCACTTCTAACAATCCACTGACTAATTGACAGAATTTCAGTAGTTCAGGTCACACCACAAAATCTTGATTTCATTTGCCATTTGTCCTTATGTTACTTATATACACTACCAATTAACTAACTTAACTAATTTATCAACTTATTAATTATTGTGAGATTATTAAGTGTAAAAAAAGTCGTACTGACTGCGTTATAAAGGTTTTCAAAACAAACGAATCGATACTTCCTGTATTGTAATAGTATAAAAATAAGGGATATCTCATGACTCGACCGATATTTAGGCGTTACCATGATCGCGAATGTTACCACATTTTTACGCTATGGTTAGAGTAATTGATTATGGTCATAAAACAAGTTGGTATGAACAAAACTGTACTGGGAAAAAGGGTAAAAGCAAGTACAGAATGTGATACCTGGAGCAATATAACCATAGGATCCAGCAATGGCTGACATGCACTCTGACGCGCCACCGTCGACTAAGAACTTGGCTAGCCCGAAATCTGCCACGTGTGCTTCGAAATTGGAGTTAAGGAGAATGTTGTTGGATTTGACATCACGGTGAACAATTAAAGGGGAACAATCATGGTGAAGGTAACAAAGTCCTTTAGCAGATTCAATTGCAATTTTGTACCTCATATTCCATCCTAGGAAACCTCCTAGTTTTTTACCATGAAGTGCTTCACCTAGGCTACCATTGCGCATGTAATCGTACACCAAAAGATTCGTGTGCTTGTTCGAGCAAAATGCGAGTAACCTCACTATGTTACGATGTCTTATTTGTCCCAGAGTTTCAATCTCGGCTTTGAAACCATGGTCATGTCTACTGGGTCCGAAACCTAATAGTTTTTTTACTGCAATTTCGGACCCACAAGACATTTTACCATGGTAAACAATTCCCGCACCTCCTCTTCCAATCACATTGCCATCTTTCATGCATTCGAGTATATCCATCACATTAAAACCCACCTTTTGAAATGTGGTTAATTTCCATGAATCCGAACCTTTTTTGAAGGATTTCGCCTTTATAACCGCGGCCACAGCGAAAATTAGGGAGCAAACCAAAAGGGCAAGTGCAATCACAAGTTTAAACTCACTAGAATTAGATTTTCGATTTGAACTCGGGGTTAGGGACAAGTCACATCGGTTATCCAAGACCGACCCACAAAGTAACGGGTTGCCTGAAAAGGAAGAGGCATTGAAAATCGTAAACTGCCCGGATTCGGGTAGTTTACCCGAAAGATCATTGAATGAAAAATCAACATATGTGAGACTTTTCATAGACCCTAGTGACATGGGTAAGGTACCATTTAAATGATTCCTAGACAAATTCAAATAACTCATGATTTTAACACTAGAAATTTCAGGAGGAATGGACCCACTGAGATTGTTTTGGCTAAGATCAAGGTATGAAAGATGAGAACAACTACCAATTTCACTAGGAATTAAGCCTGTAAGGTTATTCTTACTTAAATCAATCTTAATCACCTGTTTAAGTTGCCCTATACACTTCGGAATCGGACCCGAAAATTGGTTTCCGCTAAAGTAAATGAACTGAACTGAACTAAAATTCGAAATTGAATCCGGCAAAGGACCGGATAAAAGGTTATTCGAGAGGTTAAGTTGGTCTAATCTAGCTGGATTTAACAAAGAAGGATCAACATTTTCAGGCAAAGTACCAGAAAGATAGTTACTTTGAAGCTCTAATAAGTTAAGATTAGGCAAGTAAATAAACCCATTTGGGATACTCCCATTTAGGAAATTTTGGCCTAATCTAACCCTAGTAAGACTAACACAAGACCCTAAACTTTGTGGGATAGTTCCAAACAAGAAATTATTCATCAAAATTAAGACACTAAGTTGGTTTGAATCACACAAGTTTGAAGGGATAGTACCAGTAAGCTTATTAGAAGACAAATCCAAGACCTTAAGCTTGCCATTTTGCCCTAATTTTCGCGGTATTTCACCAGTAAAATTGTTCTTCCATAGCTCAAGAGTCTCCAAATTAGGCAAATCATCAGCAACATAATCAGGAATTGACCCATGAAACTTGTTCATGAAAAGTTTAAACAATTTCAAGCTTTTAAGATTAACAAACTCATTAGGAATTTCCCCACTAAGTGCATTTATAGAAACATCAAAGTATACCAAATTTGTAAGGTTCCCCAATTCTTTTGGTATATCACCTGATAGATGATTCATATGCAAGTAAAGAGTATCAAGTAGCTCCATATTTCCCATTTCTTTGGGTATTGGGCCGGATAACCCACAACTTGAAACATCCAAATGGGCTAAATTAATCAACTTTCCAAACTCTTTGGGAATGCCACCTTCATACACATTGTATTGCCCTAAATAAAGCTCCTTTAAACTTGTTAAGTTACCCAATTCTTTTGGGATTCTTCCATTTAGATCATTTCCTCCAAGAAACAAGTATTCTAATGAGGTTAAATCACCATAAATTTGTGGGATTTCACCAAAGAAAAAATTCCCACCCAAATCTAAATGCCTTAACTTTTTTAAATTTGTAATCCCAAGTGGAAGAAGTGAAGTGAAATTGTTATTGTAAACATCAAAAACTTGTAAATTAGGTAAACTTGAGAAATTCCATGTTTCTAACCCACCACTAAATTGATTGTTTGAGAGGTTTAGAAACTGAAGATTATTCAAGTTTCGGATTTCGACCCGACCCGAAAAGTTGTTTCCTGCTAAAGAGAGATGAATGAGGCTATCTAGGGTTGAAAAAACAGGGGAAACAGAGCCTTCAAGGTTGAAATCTGTTAAGTCAAGTGAGATTACTCTTCCATGGAGGCATTTAATTCCTGTCCAAAAGCAAACTGAGCTTGAATTTGAAGAATCCCAGTTTGTTAATAAAGGATTTGGGTGCTCAAATCCTTGTTTAAGTCTAAGTAAAGCTTCAAAATCAGAGGCTAAAACAGGGGAAGAGAAAATGAAGAAAAGGACTGTTAAACTTACTAAATATGGTAAAGAAGTGAACATTTTAGTGAAATTGTTTTGTGGGTATGGAATTTTAGACAAAAAGAAAGGATTTTTAAGGTATTATGAAGAAGAAGAACAAGAACATTTTTGAGAAGAGATTTAATGGTGGGGATTTGAAGTGATGATGTAAAAAGAAAATAGTGTAAAAGTGAAGAAGAGAATCTGGTAAACTTGTTGTTGAGGTGGTGTTTAAGGGTTTTTAGAAGTAAACATAATAATGTTAAGAGAGAATGACTGGATAAAGGTTAAAAAGAAAGGAAGAGTCTTCAAATTTAAGCTAACATTTTTGCTTTTTTTTTTTCATCTTTCTGCTCTTTCTTTATGATAATGGGGTGATAAAGGAAAAGGATAGTGCAAATAAATGTATTCATGGCATCATGGTCTATTGGTTCATGAACGGTGAACTAAACAAAAATTGGATGAATTAAATGTTAATAAATGTATTCATGGCTATAAACGTTAAAATGGTGAACTAAGCAAAAATTGGATGTTATGATGAGAAAAAAGCTTATAAAATGATGAATTAAACGGAATTTAACAAGAATTCAACGGAAAATGATATTACAATTAGATAGTGTATAAACTAGATGCTACCATGTGTAATTTTGTTAAAACGGCGCTACCACTAACATTTCATTAAAACTGAATGCTACCATGCAAAATTTCTCTTAAAATAATTTATTATTAGTTAATTTTACGTTGTTTTTGTATTATTAACCTATAATCCATAACATAGTCGTATACAATATCTTGTTTGATTCGTCTCAATTCAAATATTATATACTAATCGGAGGGAGTATTTTCTATGTATCTTTGAATTTACTCTGATTGTGTTAGGGTTTGACGTGTTAAATTGTTCTTAATGATTTAATGCAGTTAAAATACCAGTAGTACTTTCGAAAAATAGTCATTGCTCAATAAAGTTGCAACTTAAATAGTGTCTAGTGATACAAGTAGCTTATTTCAAAATTGTATTCAATATCAAAATGAGGGATTCGAAATTTTTATTCAATCTTCCTCGATAAAATGTATTTCAAGAACTACTATTATAAACCCTATTTTTATCGAATATTGTATAGATTTAGACCGCTAATTAGATATGTAATATAACAATCATATTTGTACTAACTACTATAACTACCCTTAGCAATAGCTAACTTATGTCGGAGAATAAGATTTGAAGAAACAAGTCTATAGTGAATGAAATAAAAAAAAAGTTTTTGCCAAAATTAAAATTAGTCTAATAAAAGTGTTTTGTCAAAATTAAAATTAGTCGAATACTTCCTTCAATTCTTTTTAAATGTTCACTTTTCTTTTTGGATGAATTCAACCTATTTGTCTATTTTTCTTTTTTTTGCATATATTTTTTTTACCTAAATAGCATATGTTCACACAAATAAAGACCATAACACCCCCACTTACATTACTTAAAATACCCTAACTACCACCTTTACAGTTATTATAATCACTTAAAATATCTCAACTACCATCTTACAATTATTATAATCATTTAAAATACCTCAACTACTACTCTTTTAAAATCCGTGCCCAATCAAAGTATACACTTAAAAAGAATTGGAGGGAGTATAATGCTTAATTGAGTTTTATTTTGGTTATTGAATTAATTTTGGAATGTGCAAATAAATCACTTAGATATAACATGAATATAATAATAGGATTAACTTTTTTTTGCTTACATACTATGAAGTTGATGTGTATAATTTTTAAAAAAGATATACAAACATGCTTTTTTTGTAGGTCACTTTTGTTGTGGTATCTTTATTTCCTTGTTATTCTATCTTTGCTTTATAGCTTTCACCAATTTTTTGTTTTCTCTTCTTCTTTACATCCTATCTCATAGTGTCTTCCTTTGCTTTAGTCACATATTTAGCTATTTGCCTTTCCAATGTTTGTTTTCTTTTGTTGAATTTTTGTTAAATTCAATCTAAAATAGTTTTCTTTTAGTGGGAAAAAAAGACATAAATTATTATTAAATTTTTTTAAAGAGATGATAACTTTGTATATATACTTTAATGCTCTTTGAGTTACCTAAATTCTACTAAAACCCGACTAATACAAATAGTTGTTTGAGATAAAGTCGAGTTCACTTTTTATTTGAACGAAATGAATAAAGATAAGCATGAACAAACTTAAATATTTGAATTACCAAAAGTCGAGATATGATTTTTGAATAAATATTTAAATAAAAACACTAATCTAAAATCATCCATAAATACCGTGTAGATGTAATACAGATGAATGAACCTTAAAAATTGCTTATTATGAATTTTAAGCTTAACATATAATAAAGCTACAATTAAGTTATTGACATATAATTCTATAAAACTAAGCAGATTATTTTAAAGTTTAATAAAAAAAACACCGACATACTGTTAACTAATTAAATTTAAATGACTGTATCACTTTGTCTCATTTTTATTAACTAATACAGATGTTCGATTGATTTTGTCTTATTTTTATTTAAAACATGATTTTATAATCACTTTTATCTTTTATATTTTTGTTCATATGTTTAAATGACTGCACCACTTTAGTCACTATATTCAACTCTTTAATCTTTATGTTATTTGTAAATGGGGCGAATAATCAAAACAAATGTGTACATTTATAAAGATGAAGGAAATTAAAAAGACACTATTGGGAAAATAAAGCCGTTTGGATAACAGAAATTTAAAGTTGTTCAATCAATTTTATTAATGATAAATAAATAATTATAAAAGTAAAGTTTTAGTGTGAAAAAAGAAAAGAGAAAGGGAGAGGAGAGAAGTAAAGTAGGATTCTCTACTTCTTTACATAAATTAATATAATATATAAATTAATATTACAAAAATACCCTTAAGCTTTAATCAAATTCATGCTTACTTTATTTCTTTCTTCTTTATGCCTACTTGTATACTCCTAGTAACCTACTTTAGATCAAAGATATGATGAAATTGCACTTTCCATCATAATTCAAGAAGAAAATAGGGAGGGAAAAAATAATTGAAAAAGATAGGACATGATTTTGATCATATGAGGATCCACATAATAATTGAATAATATAGTCATGAATAATTATTTATATATTAAAAAAATAATTATTAAATTAAAGGTAAAGAAATGTGGAAGACAATCATGATGAATGGAATGTTTATGTCATTAAGGTGAATAGTAGCTTCCATGATGATCATAAGCATTGGATCTAGTGAATTTTTGATGAAGTTCATTGCCAATATGCTATGGTAGTAGTGTAATCAATTGCTATCAAAAGTAGGGCATTTAAGGAGGATTTTAAAATAATTGAATGCATTCTTATATACTAGTACTTATTCTTCTCAATTTGATATACTTCCTCCGTATTTAATTATTTGCAACTTTGGGGTCCTTTACGGACTCCTAGGCAAAACTTTTAGTAGTGTATTAAAATAGATTAATGAGGTTAATGGGGTGGGATTATAGTATTATAATATTAAAAAGTAAGAGAGAGTATTAAAAAGTATGAGAGAGAATATTAAAAAGTAAGAGAGAGTATAAAAAAGTAAGAGAGAGATAATAAAAAAGTAATAAAAAACTTTCTATAAATGGAAAAAAAAAGAAAGTTGCAAATAATAAAATACGCCATTTTTAGTAAAAGTTGCAAATAACCAAATACGGAGGAAGTATTATTATTGAAAAGCTTTTACATACAAAATTATAATGTAATAATTCAAAAAACATAAATATAAGAATATAATAATTCAAAAAACATAAAATATGATACTTCCTCTATTCTATAATACTAGCTACTAATAGTGACATTTTCCAGCACAACATGTCCCACTCAGTAGGATGTATTATGGAACAGAGAAAGTATAAATTAGATATATATAGGGCTGAACAAAGTTTGGTCTAAACCATAAACCAAACTGGAATTTTAATATTTGGTCTGGTCTATGGTTTAAATGGTCTGGTATGATTTTTTTCAAATTAAATTACGGTTTACGGTCTGGTCTCAGTTTTTAAATTTTTCAGACCAGACCAAACTGTTCTATGTTCGAAAATCATAATTTTGTATTTAAAAAATTAAGTTGCTACCTAAATATTTTAAGATGTAGTTATTTTTATATAGCAATATATACATGAATGATGTTAATACTATTAATAATTACAAATTATTATATTTAATAATTGTAGGTGTGAAATATTTGCATAAAATACATGTATTAATTTGGATAAAACTAAAAAAATGAAAAACCGTAGACCAGACCAGACCGTTGTAAAACGGTTTGGTCTGGTCCGATCCTGTCTGAAAAATTTCTAGATCGGAATTTCTGGTTTGGTCTGATTCTAGTGTCAAACCAGACCAAACCGGACCGTATATATATATATATATATATATATATATATATATATATATATATATATATATATATATATATATATATATATATAATTATTAATTGAACTTTATGCACATAATCAACAAATAGAAACTTAATTTCAACTCATAACAATTATTCAGATTGAATATACATTGAGCCATTATAAAGAAATTTAAGTTGAAGTCTATCTAATTCATAACTCGTATCATTTGACTAAAATATTTATGAGAATATAGAAAAGTAACAATTAATTAATTATCTACATATATAAAAATAAATATTCAATCCAATTTACTTTAATATTGAAGATTCATCTCTCAACATCACAAAATTAGAAGTTAGGGATTAGATAGTCTTTAACATAATCCTATGATAAGAGATTTATTGTATTTGTATCCACTCACTTCATGACATGAAAAAGTGGATGATGTAAGTAGTTGACATAAAACTATGAGTGGTTAAGGGAAGATAAGCACAAGAGCAATTAGTAGAAGTTGAAAACTACCATTTAACCAATATTAATTGGGGGCCATAAATTGATAACCATATAATTGTGAGATCTACCAAAAGTGATAGTGGCTCAATGGATAGAGCATCTGCATGTGGAATATAAGGTTTGAGTTTCGACCTCTACTGGACGTAAGTAATAATTGGAGGTTTCTTGACTACGTGCATCTCTCTTTACTCCCTTTTTAGGGAAACGGGTATAATTTGTCTGCATTTTTCAAGAAAAATAAATCCTTCACCCAGACTCTGCCTTATGCAGAACACTAGTGTCTTTTTATATAATTATGAGATCTCAAGATGACAAGATCTATAATCCACCAAATATAGAAGAAGACAATGAAAGAGAAGATCTTAATTAACCCTTTTAAGCATAAACATAACAAAAATTATTTATTTTAAGCTTTTTGTAATCAACTTGTGATCAAAATCTTTTGTTTTTGGAGTTGGTAATGTAGTAGTCAATCATATTATCAAGATATGTAATGACCATTGACTTATAATCATTAAGCCACTAATTAATAAAATATTATTAGGTTTAATATTGTCATGCTTTCCATTAGTACACGTTCTCGTTTCTTATATTTATTTGGTTGTAGTAAATGATTTAGTATTTTGTAGCTTATTTTGATAATGATAAAGTGAGTGTACAAATATTACAATGTTATAAGTATTGTGATAATGTAATTTCAACAACTTGATCTTCTTCTCTTTTTTCGTTCAACGATGCATGCGTATTTTACCTCTATATATGTTTAGAATATTTTTTTATAAAATTTAAATACTAATTCTCTAAAAATATGTAGGTTAATTAGTCATGGAAAACAAATTAAGAACTTTTTAAAAA
Organism: Amaranthus palmeri; assembly: GCA_019776075.1. Lineage (NCBI taxonomy): Eukaryota > Viridiplantae > Streptophyta > Magnoliopsida > Caryophyllales > Amaranthaceae > Amaranthus > Amaranthus palmeri. The sequence continues at coordinate 177,579 of JAAKBH010000140.1, forward strand.
TAATATTATTACACATTAATTTAAGTAGGAACAATCATAAGAAAAAGGAATCTGCTAGGAAAAAAATTGAGATTCAACCCAAGGTTGGCTTAATAGATACCATCATCATTTTATTAACGAAAAAGTAACAATAAATAAATAAAACATGATATCCAGTTTCCAAAACTATGTGGCCCGGGTCCGGATTACCCGATCCGAATTATTCGATTTGTGAAAAACGGGTAAATTATCCCCTTTTAAAACTGGATACCAAATATTTTAGATCCGGTCTTTATGCACACCCCTATTTGTAGTTTACAAGATGTAATTGGACGAATAAGAGTTTAGACGAATTTGGTGAACGATATCGTTTCAAAAACTAGATTCGGAGGAAGGCGCTAGACTTTATTTAAGTGTTATTTGTAGAGCTTATTGAAGAACATCACAAATAGAAAATTGGGACTTGGGAGAATAGAGGAAAAATGAGACACCGTCAATAAGGCAAGTTATTTTCAAGGATGATATCAAATGTTCTTATATAATTAGGAACACTAGCTTTATTAATTTTGACTTACATGATTGACCCAAACTATTGAGAAAAAAAAAATTATCATACTTTTTTATGATTTTCATATGAAAAACTTGTCATTTTCCCTTAAACTTATATACATTATATTAAACTTATTTGGATTTCTTATCAAAAATGTAAAAATCATCATCATCATCATTCCCAGTGTGTTCTACTCATAGAAAACTATGGTCAGGGTCTGGGGAGGGAAGAAAGATGACAGTTGATACCTATAGACGAGAGTGCGGTCAAAGAGCCCCTCGGCTCGAGAAGGGTCTTCAAAGAGAGAGAAACCTGCAACCATGGTTGTTAAAATCGCGATTCTAATATGCGATTCTACGATTTTACGATCTAAAAACAAGCGAGCGATTTGAATCGCAGTTAGAATCTTAAAGTTGTAGAATCTTACGATTCTAGTTGGAATAAAATTTTTAGAGGTAGAATCATAACACGATTCTACGATTTAACGATCCGATTCTACTAATATAGTATGAATTATTTTTAATTTTTCTTAAGTACCATATTTTACTAATCTCTTTCACATATACACATAAATTTCAAATTTTCCATCATGAATACTTTTTAAAAACAAATTTCTTAATCGGTATGCAGATTTAAACTAATTATTGAAAAGTTTTCGTTAGTATTCGTAAAAATAAAGTCAAAGAAACTTTAATTCATAAATTTAAACTTTTGATCAATTGGATAATAATGATAAGAAACTAGATATTTTATTATTTTTAAGTTTATTTGTAGAATCGTACGATTCTACGATTCGATTCTACCGATTCGATTCTACCTCTTCAAACGATTCTAAGTAAAATCACGATTTTAACAACTTTGCCTGCAACTACCCAGAAGCTTACAACTTACAACCCACGTTGACCATGAATAATAATCAAATAACTAAAAATACATAAAAATAGAATACATATAAATAACTAAAAATAAAGATAAAAGTAAAGGAGGTAAAGTGTAACAAGTAAAGGCAATGAACAATAGCAAATGGTGGGTAGGAGGGACAGGTTTAGTAATCTAAGACGTGGATAAGACGCCGCCAACTGTGCCTTATCCCTGGTCAGGTCCTTGGAGAGGTGAAGTTGATGCAGGTCATTTTTAATTTGTTCCTCCCATGTTCTCCTAGGTCTTCCTCGGCTTTTCTTGTCCTCCACTATGATGCATTCGATCCTTCTCACTAGGGGGTTCATGGGTCTTTCTCTACACATGCCCAAACCATCTCAACCTGTTCTCCTGCATCTTTACGGAGAGAGGTGCAACCCTTAACTTCTCCTTGAACTTCTGGTTTCTTATTCTATCCATCATAGTATTACCACACATTCACCATAGTATACGCATTTTTGTTACTTCCTTCCTCTGTTCGAAAACCTTCTTTATAGGCCAACAATCTGTCCCATATAACAAAGCCGGCCTAATTGCAACGCGGTAAAATTTACCTTTTAATCGCCTATGGAACTTTTTATCACAAACACAAACACCCTGGTTGATGCTCGCCACTTAAGCCAACCCGTTTGTATACAATTAGTAACGTCCCCAATTAATCTCCCTATTAATCTGAATAACCGATCCCAAATATTTAAACTTGGACGTACATGCAACAACTTCCCCCCCTATGGTCAACTCTGACTCCCCTATCGATTCTGTCCCACTAAAATTGCAACGCAAGTATTCTGTCTTCGTGCGGCTTATCCGCAACCCGTTACCCTTTAAGGCTTTACTATGCCTCCTCCTTGGTTTCTTCGACCAAAACTATATAATTAACGAAAAGCATGCACCATGGTACGGACTCCCAAATGGATTTGGAGATTTCCTCCAAAATGAAAAGACTTAGTGCTGATCCCTGATATAATCCCACTTTAATCGGGAAGTACTCTATCATACCCACCGGTGTATGAATGTTAGTCGACACTTTGTAATACATGTCCCATATTACCTTAATGTACCTTTGTGAATTTCGAGGCTATCCCAAACAATGCTTTGTGGTATGCTGTCATATGCTTTCTCCAAGTAAATGAACATTAGATGCAAATCCTGTTTTTCGCTCCCTATACTTTTCCATCAGTCTCCTCAAAAGATGAATAGCCTCGGGTGTTGATCTTCCCAGCATGAATCTGAATTAGTTCTCTCTAATCACCGTCTCTCGTCTAATTCTTTTCTCAATCACTTTTTCCCGCAGCTACTTAGTATGGCTTAGAAGTTTGATTCCCCTATAGTTCCCGCATACTTGTGCATCTCCCTTGTTTTTAAACAGTGGGATAAGTGTGCTACCCCGTCATTCTTCTGGTATCTTATTAGTCCTCAAGATGACATTAAAGAGGTTAGTAAGCCGATGAATGCCCTCCTCTCCTAAACCCCTCTACACCTCAATCAAAATGTTATCAGGTCCAACTCCCTTTGATTCCCCCGTCTTTTTGAGAATTTCCCCTACTTCCGCCATGGTAATTTCTATAATTGACCTATAATCATGTGTTCTTTGGACATTCGGATAGTTTGTCGAATTTTCTCCTTTAAACCAATAGTCTCATTGAGCAGTTGAGAAAAATATTGATGTCATCTCATTTTGATGTCCTCTTGTTTAAGGAGTACTCGTCCACCTTCATCCTTAATGAACTTCACCGTCTCGAAGTCCTTCTTCTGCCTAGATTTTGCTTTTGCCAACTTAAAAATATACTTATCTCCCGTTTTGGTATCAAGCTTTTGATAAAAGGCTTAAAATGCATGATTTTTGCCTCTGCTACTGCTTTCTTTGCCGCCCTTTTTGCTTCTTTATACCTCTCCCTCTTATGTATCCTATCCTCCTCCTCCATGCAAGCCGTAAACTCCGTGAATCTCCTGCTTTTATCTTTTATCTTTTGTTGCACTTCTTCGTTCCACCACCACGAATCTTTGTACACCTTTGGTTTCCCCGTCGACACCCTTTAATGTCTCCTTTGCCATCTTTCGAATGGTTTCCGTCATGGTCGACCACATATGATTTACATCGTCTGATATTCTTGGATAAACCAATGTCTTGATCTTACCTGACAAAGTTGTGACTATATCCCCTATAAGTCTACCCCACTATTGTTTGCCTCACCTTTATCTTCTTCTCGACAATCTTTCTCCTCATTCGAAACACTAGTACTAATAATCAATATTGGGTGGGCATCTCTGTACTCAACACGACTTTACAGTCCAGGCACAAGCTCGATCATCCTTTCGTATTAAAACAATAGTCGATTTGAGTTGCATGCCCACCACTCTTGTATAGAATCAAGTGGTCATCCTTATTTCTAAAGATCGAGTTTGCTATAACCAACTCCTTTGTTAACGCAAACTCAAGCAAAATCTCTCAACTCTCGTTCCTTACACCATAACCAAAACTGTCATGAACTGAGTTATAGTTAACTGCTTCCTTACCTATTTGTCCATTGAAGTCTCCACCTATAAAAACTTTTTCATCGGCAGGGATGTTATCTATAAGGTCACCCAGTTTACCCCAAAACTAATGATTGTATTTGGCGAAACATAACACGATGTATTTGGGGTAATGGTGGATTTTGATAGTAAATTTGACGAGTTTGGTTGCTTGTAGTTCTTTTCTTTTAGTTGGATTTCTTCCATAATTTGGACTTAATTAATATTTTTTTAAGAAAAAGTTAAATGCTTTTTTGTGATTTTTTTTAAAAGGAAAAGAACTACAAATTTTGCTATAGATAGTTGATTTTCAGAAAAATGAGTAAAAAGAAATTCTCAGTACATAGATCTTGCACAAATATGAAGTATAATTTTTGACGTTCATTTTAAGGTGAAAATGATCTTTTTGAATGGCTATCTTGTAAGCCAAAATTGACATGCGCGAACCATCTACACCTCAGTCGGTCGTGCCAAAAGGCCATCAGTGCGTTTTGCTTTGGTTTCATGTGCTGTGATATGATCACTACTTGTCGTAAAATTAATGCTGCCCGACTTTTTGATTGTTGAATTCTGAATTTCATTCTTCCAATCAATAGTTCGAACCGGTCACTTGCTGACCAATTTGAGCAACCTTCTGCACAAACGATCTCCTTTGGGTTGTTGTTAAGAGGAAGCATTAAAAGTTTAGGTCACGACCTTTAATCAAAAAGAGGTTATTGCTAATGCTGTAACACCCCGGCCCAACGGACCACCGGTGACTACTCATAGAGAATGTAGACTAGCCCCACAAACCAACACAAGTCTTTCCAGCGCACTTTGGCCTCACTCGTGCGCACCCAGGAAACTTCCCAGGAGGTCACCTAAGATTGCTCCCCACCAAGCACGCTTAACTGTGGAGTTCTTAGCAAATGGGCTCCCATGAAAAGAAGATGCACCTTGTTGATATGAGTAGTCTATCAATCTCTTTTCAAGCTAAATCTGGGGTATCACACTCACCTCTACTTAAGAATACAACGCCCTCGTTGGACCGTCACTTCAGGATCTTTTACCCCGCTAGGTGCGCTGAACACACAATCAGCCACGGTCGAAGGGTTGCTCTGATACCATTTGTAACACCCCGGCCCAACGGACCACCGGTGACTACTCATGGAGACTGTAGACTAGTCTCACAAACCAACACAAGTCTTTCCAGCGCACTTTGGCCTCACTCGTGCGCACCCAGGAAACTTCCCATGAGGTCACCCATCCTAAGATTGCTCCCCACCAAGCACGCTTAATTGTGGAGTTCTTAGCAAATGGTCTCCCATGAAAAAAATATGCACCTTGTTGATATGAGTAGTCTATCAATCTCTTTTCAAGCTAAATCTGGGGTATCACAAATGCTGCTCTCACATCCTTTTATATCTCTCATACGACATTTCTAATTTAATGTCTCCACTAAGTCTTTTATTAAATATCACCGACACAATCAAATTGATTGTAGCATCATTTTTAGGGGTGTCTGAAAAATAGCTTATTAGACATTTTTAGCTTATTTTGTTACAGATAGAGGGTTGGATGTCGAACTAGCTAATGCTAATATTTGGTAAACTAGCTGATTGAAACAACTTATTGTTATGAATAAGTTGTTTTTAAACAAGCTGGTCATAGCAGCAGATTCAAAATCAGTTGGTCAAACCAGTTAATAAAACTAGCTGGTCAAATCAACAATTGTAATCAGCTATCAGCTACCAACTATTCGAAAATCTTGTAAAATATTACTAAAATGTGGAAACTAATAAGCACATAAAGATCAAGATGGAATTAAGTATGATTGCTCAAACAAGTTACTCATATAGTAATGACCAAAACCCATAAATTCAAAAATATTGATGGTTAGATTTTGGATTACACCCACTAGCAAGCTAACTTTCACAACTTTTGGTTAGTTCACTTTCATCCATATATTTAAGTTGGAAACATGTGCCTGCAATGACAGTGGATTATAAGAACCTAAAAAAGATGATGATTATTAATATATCATTACACTTGTCTTCTGAAAATATCATCATCAATATATAATTTTTTGCAGCCTGAAACCTGAAGATGTTTGCTTTAGGAATAAGGCTCTGGTCCATCCATGGAACTTATACTTTGCTTGCTTTCTCTTCCATTTTCATTCTTTTTTTGCTACTTTTTACTGTACTCAAAACTATATTAAATTTATGTATATGGCTAGGCTTATACTTCCTCGTTCTGATTTACTTGCTACCATTGCATGAGCACAAAGATTAAGAAGTTACTGTGTAATGATGAGTAATAGGTGAAATGTTGCTTTTTTGGAATTTTTTAATATTATTTGTTGAAAATTGAAAAAGAAAAAAAAAGTAATTAAATATAGAGTACGGAAAAAATAGGAGTAGGTATACCTTTAAATGATTGGTTTTTTACTAAAACGGAAATATAGCAAATAATATGAAAATTTCCAAAATGGAAAATGTAGCAAGTATTATGGAGCGGAGGAAGTATTTTAGACACTGACACACATAATTACCTCATGGACCCACTCGTGTGGAATATCCACCGGACACATGTGGGCTCAGACCCATAAACCCACGAGTAATGAGCATTTATTACTTGCATACACTTGATGAAGTCCATTTATTCCGAAATCATATGATATTATGAGGATTACCCACCATGCATTATATGTAACTCCAATACTAACTCTACTATTTAATTTTAATAGTGTAGGATCTTCCTCACGAGTGAAATATTTCCAATAGTAACACATGAGTCTCTTTAATTGTCGCTTGTTTAGAATTGTTGTAATTAAATACATATAGCTAATTATTTTATTGATTGTGTATAGTTAAAATTAAATCATGTAGTACTAAAATGTATGATTTTTTATTTTATATTTAGAATTGTATGCTTTTTTATTTATATTTAGAAATGATGATTTCGTTTAAAAATATTATCATTGTGTAAGAAAATATTTCAATAGAGAATTTAAATTTTTCAAATTAATTAAAATCTAGAATTTAAATAAAATGTAGCTTATCTTGAAACACAATATAAAAGTGTTTTATCATATTGATTCTATATTTCTAATAAATATATTAAAGAGCTTCTTTAGAAAATGGTATAGTCTAAAAGAGAGAGCTGAAAAAGCAAAAGTAAGAAAATATTGCATTGTTTTGTGTAATAGTAGTGGTTTTATTACTATGCTTTCGATCTTCCACTTCAAAAGAGAATTCAAAGGGGAAAAAGAAAAGAAAAAGAAAAAGAAAAGAAAATGAAAAACAAAAAGAAGACTCAATCAGTTTCCCCCTGCCCTACACACCCTCTTTAGTTTTACTACATAGAAAAGAGTGATTGTCTTTCATGAGTTCTAGATTTTATTTGAAGAGGAGAAAAATGAAATATATTAGTCTCTATGTTCTAAATTGCCCAAAATGTTAAAAAAGGTGAATAAAAATAATATTTTAAAAAAAGTGAAATAAATCTATCTATCTATCTATAATCTATAACTATTACTAAAACAAAACACGCTTACATCATCATCTTTCAAAATTGCTTACGTGTCACCTCCACATTAAAAATTTTCCCTCCTAAATTAAATGATAATGTCATTGTTATTATGATCTTTAACTTTCTACTTTTTTTATTTTGAATATATTATTTTTCTTATTAATTGTTTTCTTTTTACTTTTTGGGTCAATCATATTTAATGTATTAGCAAACTATATATTAGTATATTTTATTTATTTTAATTATATATAAAAAATTTTCAACTTTTTTTGTTAAATGAATATTATTTATTGTATTGAATATTTTGAGATAGTTAAAGCCTAATATACTTTTACTAGAATTTGTTTTTGTTATTTATACTCCGGAAATTTTAAAAAACCGTGCATCGCACGAGCACTGTCTAGTAAATAAATAAGATAAAAATATAAAACATATACTCCATATTATTAAAATTAAAAAATATAAATTATAATTAAAATTAAAATAAAAAAATTTAGTAAAATATACTCTTTTTGTTTCTTTTTGTTCTTTCCATTTACTTTTTTGCATAGTTTTCAATGCAAGTTTTAAATCTCATTATCTCTAAATACACATAATAAAAAATTATAAAAAATATATAATAAAAAACTATACATTAAGACGTATCTAACGAGATCTCACATAATTATATTTTATCTTCTAAATATATGTCAAAAACATTAATTAAATTTCTCTATCCTTAAAATATAAAAAAGAATATTTTAAATAGAAAGAATATTAGATAAATGATGTAGTATTAAAATAACCTAAAGTTCTTAGAGCACACTCGTAGTAGTATGTGAGAAAGAAGAATCCATTATGCATAGACTACATAGAGAATTGTTCCATACTTTGTGTTTTTATGACTAAGCTTATTGAAATTTTGGTCTATGAGGAATGTTGCACAAATCCCCATGTTGCACAAATCTACTACAATTTCTAGGACAATGTGAAGGACAACCTTAATTTAAACTAGAGGTGTTCAATGGGGCGGGTCGACCCAACGGGTCAAGGGTCGGGTCACATTTTAACGGGTCATTAGCGGGTCGGGTCAATAATGGGGCGGGTCATTAACGGGCCTTTGTGTAAAGGGCCGGGCCGGGCCGGGTCGGAAAATTATAAATAATAATTGCAGAAAAAAAATTACCACTTTTTTTAAAAAAATTTAATTGTAATTATTATATACATAAGTGGATCGACCCAACGGGCCATAAAGAATAATAAAAAAAGCTATTTTATGGACTTTTTAAAAAAGGGTCAAAGCGGGTCAAATTTAAATGGGCTTGACCCGCCCCGGCCCGTTTATAATTTGACATGACCCGCCCCGCCCCGGCCCATTTAAATTTTGACCCGACCCGCCCCGACCCGGCCCGTTGAACACCTCTAATTTAAACCTACACTTAATTATAAATGAACTAAATCACCAGGGAGTAGTTAGATGAACCCACTGGGTTGCTTACCCACAGGTGGCAGCTTAAGTGGCACCTAGTGTCAGCATATAAGGTAATAATAGTGGAAATCTGATTTTGATATTATCCATGCAAAGAGCATTAAATACATAATTAGAGAATACTTGGAAATTGGTTCATGAGAAGGTGAGAATTGTACTTGGGAAAAGGGAAGGTTTTCTTTCTAACAAAAATTCAAAAGAAAAATCATTAGTTGGAGAATACCATTCGTTTGTATAATTTTTGAGATAGATTTTTTTTTTAATATTTTTTTCTTTCTTTTTTCATTTTACTTTACCTTCTTTAACCTTTAAAAATATTTTTTATTTTTTAATTACATATTTATTTCAATAAAAAATGATATAATATTAGGAATAATAATAAGAAAGATTTAAACCGTAAACGTTTGATAATAATAATAATAATAATAATAATAATAATAATAATAATAATAATAATAATAATAATAATAATAATAATAATAATAAAATAATAATCTTTTGTCCACCGCCATATGTAGTTTTGTATTTCGTACGGTGTGATGATGTCACCCTATTATATAATGAAATTGGTTTTCCAATGGTGTTCATTAATATTGATTTTCCTAATAAATACTATCATAATCAATACATTGAAATTGATTAATTTTCTCAACAATGCCTAAATTTTGAAATTGGTTTATTTAGTCAAAATATGTAAATGCACTGTTGGAATTGGTCAATGCAATCAACTTTTTAATTCTATATTTGTATAATTATTCAAATTAGTTTTTATACATAAATGTTTTATCATTTAAAATGGTTAAGTTAATTTAATATTTTAATATATGTTCAAAACAATTTATTTAATATTAGAATTTATTTTTAACATTGTTTGTTATGATTAAAGTAAAAAATAATACAAATAAGATTAACATCATACATAATATATAAAATAGTATTTTTAAAATTAAAATTAAATTAAATATTAGTTATTATATGCAATTATTAATTCATTGAAAATCAATAACCAATAACTTAAAATTCATTTTCTTTTCTTAAATAATAAAAAATAATTAAATGAAAAAATCGTGCATCGCACGGCGATTATCTAGTAAATTGCTAAAGCAAAAAACTAAAAACTAATGAGTAATAATTTGCTAAAGTAAAATGTACAATAAGTATAATTTTTTAAAGCAAAAAACGGTTGTCCATGCTTTGCAACGGAAGAGCAATCGTGCTTTCCATAATCAAGTGCTCGTGGACAATGTATTAGAGTCTATATCGGGTCCCCTCAATATATCTTTTAGCTTTTGCTATAGGGAAGCTAATCGTGTGGCCCATCGTTTAGCCAAATGGGTCGTTCGACTGTTTGTTCAAATGTCACTGAGGCACAATATATATAAATACTTTATTTATGCTTAATATTTTTTCCTTTGAATTTGTTTCCATTATTATCATGAATTCGTTAAGGTTAAGGTGAAGATGGTGGTGATGTTTGGGGGAAGAGGAGGCGATTTATAGATGGTAGTGAATTTTGGGTTTATTTCAACTTCATATTTATTTTCATTATTGTTTTATTAATTCTGGTTTTTGAGTGATTGTTAAAGTGAAAAGTTATGGTGAAGATGGTGGTGAAAATGTGGGTTTACTCCTTTCTAATAAAAATAAAATTAAAGAGATAGTAACAAAAATAATGATAATGTGTCCTAGAGAATTTAAATCATTGCTTCTTTCCAATTACCTCAATTATTAATTAACTTTAAAAAAATTAACCCACTTAATTACCAACTTTTCAATTCATATTCAACATCATTATGACATGTCATATAAGTATTCTTCCACATCAACGCCATGTCACCCGGGTAGTCTATCCACCGGGTATACAAAGTTTTCTCCAAATCACCATACCATCATTTTAAGAATCACTATTATCAATGACTTTAATACTATTATTAGAAAAAAAATAATAAAAAAAATACTATTATTAGAAAACATTTAATATTCAATACGTGAGATTAAATTATTTTAGACAACTATTATTATTATTATTATTATTATTTTTTTTTTTTTTGGCAAATAAAAACTTTTTCATTTACCAGAAAAACACCAATACATCCAAGTCAGGAAACTCGGAAAAGCCTATTTGCATCAGTGTGAAACCGAGACCCACCTTCGAGGAAGGGTTTTCCCGGCCCACTCTTCATGTGCATACGGGAAAAAACCGAGCCCACAAAACGAGCCGACAAATACGTCAGCTAAAGAAAGCTATACAAAAATAGCAAAATAAATACAATATATGTGTATAAGAGAACAACACTCAAATGAAGCTCTTCATCTCAACGCAGCATCTTAAGTAGTAGATTGCATCAGCAATTCAGCACAATCCGTCGTTCAAGAGCCATAACAGCAGCATTTGTCCAGCCAAGGAACATCATCTCAACGACCATTACAGCCAGATCAACATGCAAAGCAGAAGGCTACTTGAAGACCCTCACTGGACAGGACAATCAGCATACAGCAAGAGGCTTCAACAACACTCAATAAACCAGCAATCAACACTCTTCAGTTACCATCATTTACCATCAATAAGTACATTTCAATAACAACCAACGGCATCAGCACAAAACAGTACAGCCACAAGCAAGACCAGCAGCCTTATAGCCACGAAAGCAGCAACAGTATCATCAGTACCATCACAGAGTTTGTGCAGCCATCACGTAGCATCCAGTAGCAACTGTGGTAGCAGGCAGCAACACACCAGTAGCCTCAAGAACTCTCAGTTTTGAGCACACCAGCAGCTGCTCAGCAGCAGCAGATCACAGAAACAGCTCCAACAGCAAAACAGCAACTTCCAAACAGCAAAACAGCAACTTCAGAGCAGCAAAACAGCAACTTCCAAGAAGCATCCTCAATGGCAGCATCCAAGAAGCTTCAATAGGTAGTGCATCTCAATAAATTCCAGCAGGCAGCAGCACTATGATCTTAGAGACAGCAGCTCTTCCAAAAAAAATTCAACAGAACCAGCAGCAATAAAACCACAGCATGTAGGCATCTCAATAAAACCACTTGTATATCAGCAAGTAAAGACATCAACCAGAACAGCGACACAACCTCAACAACAGACAGCAACAAAACCATCAACAAGCAGTCTGACAGAACAAAAGCCCAACACCAGCTCATCTGGTAGCAGCAACATTTGAGGCAGCAACAACAGATAGCAACACCCTTGCAACAACAGCAGCATGCCCAACACAATCAAAGGACCCAATGGAATCAACTACAAGACAACATCAGCCTCTAGAACATCCAACAAGCAACCAACAAGAACTTACATTAGAGGACATAAACCACAACCATGCAATTAGCATAATCCAACCAAACCATAAAGACAGCAAATATCTAACATCAAGAAATACCAGCCCATAAGTCACAACCTTAGACAACAAATAAATCCCCAGCTACATCCATGAGATTCAAAGAGAGACAACGAAGACTTGATTATTATTATTATTATTATTATTATTATTATTATTATTATTATTATTAGACTTGATCTTTTAGAATTGTATACTAGCAATATATACACAAGGAAAGAATGAGAGAGGAGTAAAAATTAATTTTTAATGAAAGTTCTCTTAGATTTGTTTCTTATATATACTCTCACTGTTTCTTTTTAAATGTCATATTTGCTTTTTAATAATATTCATCAACCACTCTTAAAATCTAATTTATTCTTAATCTATAAATTAAAACGTAGTCAAATGGGATCTTGTTTGATTTATCTTAGCTTAATGTGTGTAACATCTTCGCCCCTCGGACCGCTTGTGACTACCCATGGAGACTGTAGAATGGCCCCACAGACAAACACAAGTCTTTCCAGCGCACTTTGGCCTCGTGTGCACTCAGAAAAACTTCTCAGGATGTTACCTATATCCTAAGATTCCTCCCATCAAGCACACTTAATTGTGCAGTTCTTAGCAAACGGGCTCCCATGAAAAGAAGATGCTTCTTGTTGATATGGGTAGTCTATCAATCCTTTTTAAAGTTAAATCCGGGGTATCACACTCATCCACACTTAAGAATACAACGACCTTGTTGGACAATAGTTTCATGATCTTTTCTCCCACTAGGTGCACTGAACACATGATGAGCCATGGTTGCAGGATTGCTCTGATACCATTTGTAACACCCCGACCCCTCGTACCGCCGATGACTACTCATGGAGACCGTATATTGACCCCACAGACCAACACAAGTCTTTCTTTTTAAAGCTAAATTCGAGGTGCCACAAGGTGTATTAATATCAAGTTTTTATAATTTTTAATCAAGCACAATTAGAGATATTAAAGATTGAATTAGTGTATTAAGAAACGTACAAAAAGAAGACGTGTGAAAAGAAACGAAGGAAGTACTACATTGCGTGTGTATCCATTGATTATTTAATACGATAACAGAGTAATCAATATATAATATCACTTACCCAAAAAAAAATATATATATATATATATATATAATATCACTGTCCCAATGAGAATACATCCAAATTATTTTAGATGAAATTTAGTGGAAATTAAAATTGGGTTGGAGAATAAGACAAAAACAAATAGATCATAGAAATGAGTGGTTAAGATGGAGAGAGAAAACAAATTTGTGGATGAGAATTAAAAAAAAAACAGTTGGGTCATTGCGGAAAAAAAAATTGCAAAATAAAGGGGACAAATTAAAATCAGCAAAGGTGCATAATGAGAGAAACAAAAGAAGTAGAAATTAATAGAGAATAAGAGTTTGTTTCACTTGCAGCACGTATTAATTTGATTTTCACTTCCCCAGCCTTTCTATTCATTATCCTACCATGTAACCAAAATATATTAATAAGTACAAAAAGTACTTAATATTGTAAATATCTAACGCAAAAAAACCAACTGTTTTAAAATCTACATATAATGATGAATATATCACTATACAAACAACAAATAAACTAATAAATCAGTAAGTAATATTTTCCCCTGTCCATTATACTTGCTATATTTGAGTTTTCACGCAATCAAATTGTGTTATTTTGTTCATTTATAAATAAAACTATACATATCTAAAAATTATAAAAAGTTAATATTACTAAAGTATGCGATTAAATGATTCAAATAAGATTCCACTTGACTATAGTTGTTTTACTTACACATTGACCGCAATATGCAAAATAAGTTTGAACGGCGATTAATGCTCATATAGGAAATGTATCAAGCATTTCATAATGGAGGAAGTACCTATAAACTTTTAACATCACAAATTCATTAATAAGGCAACTAATAAGATGTTAATTAATTAATGCACTCATTGAATCGATATTTAAATGAAAAATAAAATAAAAAGTAGTACACTGCGACAAATTTAACTTTTTGCTACATTAGATTTAGTGGCATAAAAAAAAATGTCACTCTTCTTATTTTTAATGTAATAATTATTGATTTTCATTTAATGTTTCACCATAAAATGATTTAGTGACGTTTTATTTGGTCTTTAGTGGCATATGTAATTGTTACTATAGTCTATTGTGGCATTTGTGAGAAATGTCACTATCCCATATCGCAAAAAGCTTTTGTGTTATTTTTAATATGCTGCTAAAGAGTCTAATAAAAGTCAATAAATCTTCTATATACACTATTAGCAATTTGAATTAGTGTAACTAAATAATTTGTTTGTATAAGTGCTGATTCTCCTCGCATAGATGATTTTAATCACATCATAGCTCACTCTATGACTTGCATATTGGAAGATAAAGTTGGGTATGCAAGAAAGTATGTAATTTATGTTTTGTTTTTAAGTGACCCATAATTGTAGACATCTTTAAACTTCAAATAAATAAGAAAAGTGCTAATGATTTAACGAATACCTTAAGATAGTGTATGTACAAAGTATTAATTTCTAGGAAAAATTACACAGAATAATACGACCTTTCACTGATTTTCCAAGAATAATACGAACTTTCAATTAACCACCAATAATACGAACTTTGACATGCATTTTCCGCTGGCGTACATGACCTGTTTATAACCGGTAGTACATGTCTTTTTTTGACCGTTGCTCAGCAGGTTTCAACCGGTAATACGAACTTTCAATTAACCACCAATAATACGAGATGAAACCTGCTGAGCAACGGTCAAAAAAAGAACTGTACTACTGGTTATAAACAACTCATGTATGCCAGCGGAAAATGCATGTCAAAGTTCGTATTATTGGTGGTTAATTGAAAGTTCGTATTATTCTTGGGAAATCAGTGAAAGGTCGTATTATTCTGGGTAATTTTTCCTAATTTCTACAAGCAATTATAATAGAGCTAATCATAAATCTCCTTGTACATCGAGAAGAATCGAGGATTTAAAGAAAATAAGAGGTGATTTTGTCTACATTCTTTGACAGATTTCACAGCAAGAAGAGCATTACAGAAATGCAACTGGATGATTTTCTCGGCTTTATATCGGAAACTTTAGAGCAACGAGCCAATCAAAGCGCCACAATGTTCACGAATTTCCGCTTAGCAAATGCCAACCACCATTTGTTCGGAGTGCCATTATGTCGATAAGCAACGCTCAATAGTCTCCCGCTTGTCTCTTCTCTTATCTGCTTCAGGTAATTTCTGAATAAAACTGTACACAAAGAGTGAAAATTCCGATCTTATAAAGTGTGTACGCAACAGTTCAACATAATTACTAACCGAGGCTCATTGAACGCCATGAACATGTTTCATTCTTGACAATCGATACATCATTGGTTTATCAAAAGCCATCATTACACTAATTTTTCAAACATGCAATCATGGAGGAATCAACAGCTCGTCTTGTATGAGACCGTCTCATCATGAGACGCGTCCATATAATAGCCCATATCTTCAATCGATTACCACTCTAAGACTATGGATATAAAAATTATAAATGATACTTTAGTATTATAAGTAATCCTTTTAAAACAAAGTGTATATTGAGTCAGCCCAATAGAAATGGTCTCACCGTGAGACCGTCTCATTTAAGAATTAGTAAGGAATCAATGGTTCTCAAGGTCAATTACATGTTTTAAGGCTGCACATTTGCATGATAAGAGTGATAGTAAAATGAAGTCTAGAATTTACCGGATTCTTGGTGCGATTTAGCAGGAGTAAAGAGACCAGGGAACGGGAAACCGGATTCTCCAGGGACCGGAACCTCCTCAAGACCCAAATTGATGATCGCCTTCGTACCTTCAGCCAAAGTTCTACAACCCTCAAGCCTCTTCAAAGCAATGTTAATATAGTACGTCAAGTAAATGAGCAGTTTATCAGCAGGGCTCCTTATGTCAAAGTTCCTGAAGAAGACATTGGCCCGGAAAAAGGTGATTGCTTCATCCACAATATCGGTACTTTCTGCATGAAATTTCACAATACATGTTCATCAGCAACAGGAAAATTTATTGACGGATAGAACTAAAAGAAATAAACAAATGGTGATCAACCAAACCTTGATCAGAAACGGGTGCAGGACCCTTGATATGGCTTTTCAATGGAAGTAGTGGACAACCACAAGCTTTCGTTACTCCTTGATCATCAACAAAACTCGAGTGATAGACCTATGATCAAATCATTAACTTATATCACTAATACTATTATCTTAAAATCATAAAAACTACTATTACGCAGCGTACGCATGAAACAACACTACTTTTATAGCGGAACTTGGACAGAAAGACAAGTCTGGAATACTAATAAATGCAACTTCCTAATAATACAACGAGACTATACTCGTTTCCATATTACACTAGGAGCCTTGTACTCTACTACATCAGGTAATAACTCTAATATTGCCTCCTTGATCATAGAGGTAGCAACACAAAACACTACGATTGAAAGAAAAATAATGACAGCTTGATCTATGCGACGTAAATGACCAATCAACGATATTGACCATGCTTTAAAGCTTCCACATGCTCTAAAATAGATATCAGAAGTAGGATTTAGGAACAAATAAAGAAGGATTATGAAAACAAATAAAAATGTTGTAGTATAAGGGTAAATGGGTCTTTTCAATAGCTAACATTTCTGTATAAATAGCTGGGTAAAGGTTTTGTATTAAAATAACAAAGAAAATTAATAAAATTCCTCTCTTCTCTTTCCTCTTCTTTTCTATTCTTAGTCTTTTGTTCTTCCTTATTTTGTTCTAACAAGATATTCAATCTTGGTATCTTAGCTTTAATTTTCCTATTGTTTAGAGGTATACTGTGGAACCACAAGTATACTCTATCACTGGTATCAGAGCAGGCCCGTTCTGTGGCCAAAATTGAAGTTTAAGGGCTCGAATACAACTTGGTGATCACAGTAACTGGCGCCTATCACCCGTTCTAAGCACAATACTAACATGGAAAATAAGGTTCTTGAAATTCAAAAACAAATGGAGGAGATGAAGGTTGATTTGAACAACAAATTCGAGTTGCTTCTAACCAAGATCAGTGAAAAATCAGCAACCCCAGAAAACAACCCAAAACATGGCCATGAAGAAGGTACTCGTCCATTATCTTTCGCCCCTAAGTTGGAATTTCCAAAATTTGATGGAACTAATCCTAATGAATGGATTCGTAAATGTGGTAAGTATTTTGAACTATGTAAAATTCCTGAAAATCAAATGGTTGATTTTGCTTCATTGTATATGATAGATAAAGCTGCGGTGTGGGTAGCTAGTTTCTTGGCTATGAAACCTATGGTAGGATGGTTACCATTCACCATAGCAGTTAGAGCTAGGTTTACGGATGAATCTTTGGATAAGGCAGTGGAAAACTTTAATAAATTGAGTCAGCTGGGCAGTTTGGAGGAATACATAGATTCTTTTGAGAGTTATAGGGCAATCTTGGAAATGCATGCTTATGATTTGTCTTCCAAATTTGTTTTGGATAGCTTTATTAGTGGCCTGAGAGACAACATCAAACCCTTTGTCAGAGCATTTAACCCTCAAACCATACCACAAGCCATTTCATATGCTAGATTGCAAGAAGACTCCCTCAAGGCTTTGCACTCTAAGCCTTACAAACATCCTTCTTTTCCAGCCCATATTGTCCCTAATACACAAAAACCTCCTTTATTACCTACCCCCATTGACACTAAACTCCCTTATCCTTCTAAATTTCCACCAAATTCAACCAAGAACTATAGATACATCCCAGCCAAAGTGAGAGCAGAGAAAATAGCCAAGGGACTTTGTTATTTCTGTGACAAACCTTTTGAGAGGGGGCATAAGTGCGGTTTTAAGGAACCACAATTGTTTACTGTGGAAGTAATGGATGATGAATATGAAAAAGATTTTTATCTAGCAGATGGGGAATTTTCAGAAGTTGAAAACACAGTTGCTTGCATTTCAGTTCAAGCCCTTACTGGCACTCATACATATCAAACAATGAGGGTCATGGGCATGGTTTACAAGAAACCTATACACATATTGATTGACACAGGAAGCACTCATAACTTCCTGGATTTAGAATATGCTAAAAAACTGGGTTGTGTATTGGAACCAGTTCCTCTCAAATCTGTGACTGTTGCTGATGGAAATAGGATACCTTGTCAGTTCATGTGTCGAGATTTAGCTTGGTATATGCAGGGTAAGACGTTTGTAAATGATGTGTTGCTTATACAAATTGGGAGTTGTGATATGGTCTTGGGAATACAGTGGCTTAAACAACTTGGGGAAGTTTTTTGGGATTTTCACAAGATGGTCATGAAATTTAAAGTGGAGGGGCAACCTATTAACCTCAAGGGTATTACTAATAATACTAAGGTAAAAGTGGTAGAAGAAATCTCTACTAAGACTTCTTGTGATCCCATACAATTTTGTTTACTGCAAATGACTAACAGTGAGTCATCCTCCCCTAACATTCTGCTGCATCACAAGGAAGAAATTACAAAAGAACCTGAGTCTGAAGAGATCACTGCACTTAAATGGGAATTCCAACACATATTCAATGAACCCACGACTTTACCTCCATCAAGGGGCCTCTTGGATCACAAGATTCCTATTGACCCAAAGGCTAAACCAGTGAATATAAGACCATATAGGTATCCTCTTAGACAGAGGGATGTTATTGAAACTCTCATCCAAGAACTGCTGAATAGAGGTGTGATACAAGAAAGTAACAGCCCCTATGCTTCTCCTGTTGTGTTAGTGGGCAAGAAAGATGGCACTTGGAGGTTATGCATAGATTACAGGAAGTTAAATGCTCAAACTGTAAAGAATAAATTCCCAATTCCTGTTCTTGATGAATTAATTGATGAATTGTCTGGGGCTATGATCTTTAGTAAGATAGACCTCAGGTCTGGTTACCATCAACTACGAATGAATGATGAAGATGTGTACAAAATCGCTTTTAAGACTCATAATGGTCATTTTGAATTCCTAGTTATGCCATTTGGCCTAACCAATGCCCCGGCATCATTTCAGCATTGGATGAATCAAGTCTTCAAACCTCTTTTGAGGAAGTGTGTGCTGATATTTTTTGACGACATATTGATTTACAGCAAGTCACTTTCAGAGCATTGGGTGCATGTGAGGCATGTATTTGAATTAATGACCCTACATCAGCTGTATGCCAAGCCTAGCAAATGCATCTTTGCGATAAAGAAAATTGAATATCTAGGGCATTTCATTTCTGGACAGGGGGTTGAAACAGACCCTAGGAAAGTAGAGTCAGTTTCTAAGTGGCCTACACCCCAGTCAATCAAAGAGTTGAGAAGCTTCTTGGGTCTTGCTGGGTACTACAGGAAGTTTATACGGGGGTACGCTCTCATTAGTAGACCATTAAATGATTTGTTAAAGAAAGGGGCCTTCAATTGGACTGATACTGCTGACCAAGCTTTTACTGATTTGAAACATGCCTTGGTTACTGCTCCGGTGTTAGCAATCCCAAATTTCTCCAAAGAATTTGTAGTGGAGACGGATGCTTCTAAAGATGGGATTGGTGCTGTTCTTATGCAGGAATCTCATCCAATAGCTTACATTAGTAGGTCTTTGGGGCCTAAGTGGCAAATGTTGTCTGTATATGAAAAGGAGTTGTTGGCTTTAGTTTTTGCTGTGCAGAAATGGGAGCAGTACCTTATGGGAGCTCACTTTATAATCAAGACCGATCAGAAAAGCCTTAAGTGGTTGCTTAACCAGAAGATATCCACCCCTTTCCAACAATTCTGGCTTTCGAAGCTCATGGGGTTTGACTATGAGATACAATATAAGAGTGGGACAGAAAATTGGGCTGCAGACGCACTATCCAGGGTACACGGTTCTGAACTTTTGTTGATGGCTATTTCTGTAGTATCTTCAGACTTGGAGTCCCAAATCAAAGATAGTTGCCACTTGGATGCTTACTTAATTACTGTGATACAGAAGCTAAGCACTGGGAATTCAGTTCACCACTATTCTTTGCAGAATGGCTTATTAAGAAGGAAACACAAACTGGTCATTGGTCCGGTTCCCGCACTCAGAAGAACTATTATTGAGTGGCACCATTCAAGCCCTGAAGCAGGACACCCAGGGAGAGATGCCACATCCATGAGAATTAAGAGGTTGTTCTATTGGAAGGGAGTTACCAAAGATGTGAAGCAATTTGTGAAGGAGTGCACTGTCTGCCAAGCAGCCAAATATGAACCCATTGCATCCCCAGGTCTGCTACAACCCCTAGACATTCCTGATGAAGTTTGGAAAGACATCTCCATGGATTTTATCACTGGTTTACCCAAGTCCATGAACAAGGATACTATTTTGGTAGTTGTTGACCGGATGAGTAAGTATGCACATTTTATACCTCTTGTTCACCCATTTACAGCTGTACAGGTGGCGCAAGGTTATTTGGATAACGTTTTCAAGCTTCATGGCTGGCCTCGGAGCATAGTGAGTGACAGAGATGCTATCTTTATGAGTCTCTTTTGGAAAGCCCTCTTCACAATACAGGGCACTCAGCTTTGCTTTTCATCCGCTTACCATCCTCAAAGTGATGGTCAGACTGAAGTGGTTAATAGATGTCTTGAAATGTATCTTCGATGTATGTGTGGTCAAGAACCCCAGGAATGGTGCAAATGGCTACCTTTGGCAGAATGGTGGTATAACACCCATTATCATTCCGCCATTAAAATGACTCCTTATGAGGTCGTTTATAACCAGCCACCCCCTCATCATCTGCCTTATCTCTCAGGCACTTCTCCTAATGAAGCAGTAGACAGGAGTTTACAAAAAAGGGAAAGAATGATCCAGTTGGTTAAGCTTCACTTGATAAGGGCTCAGGATAGAATGCGAAATCAGGCTGATAAACATAGAACAGATAGGAGGTTTAATCAAGGAGATTGGGTTTGGCTTAAACTCCAACCTTATAAGCAGACATCTTTACACCAAAGAACTAATCAGAAGCTCGCACACAAGTTCTATGGTCCATTTCAAGTTACGTCGGTAATTGGGAAGGTAGCCTACAAACTGAACTTACCATTGGAGGTTAAGATCCATAATGTTTTTCATGTCTCACAATTAAAACCCTTCCATGGGCGCCTCCCTCAAGCTACACATATCCCACCTTGGTTTCAAGGTACTGCTCCTGTGTCAGACTCCAACAGAATGCCTGAAGCTATCCTAGATAGAAGATTTGTCAAAGTCCATAACAATGGCCAGACTCAGTACTTGGTTAAATGGGTTCATGAACCAGCAGAAGACTCTACATGGATGGCAGCAGATGACTTTGCTCGCAATTTTCCTGATTTTAAAACAGAAACTTGAGGGCAAGTTTCCTTAGGGTAAATGGGTCTTTTCAATAGCTAACATTTCTGTATAAATAGCTGGGTAAAGGTTTTGTATTAAAATAACAAAGAAAATTAATAAAATTCCTCTCTTCTCTTTCCTCTTCTTTTCTATTCTTAGTCTTTTGTTCTTCCTTATTTTGTTCTAACAAGATATTCAATCTTGGTATCTTAGCTTTAATTATCCTATGGTTTAGAGGTATACTGTGGAACCACAAGTATACTCTATCAAAAAACAACCCGACTTAAGCCACAGAATATGCACCACCACACCATTACACCCATTGATGCACTGACAACACCCATAAAAAAAATACAGTATTCCACTAATGGAACCAACCAATACAGGGACAAAATCAAAATTAGGGTTTTACAATGATACTCAACCACTAAACAACAATAAACACATAGCTTACTTAGGGTTTGAAATAATGATGCATTATCAGACTATGATGTACAGTGGTACCAACACAGTAATGATGGACTGACGGCACCAACCCGACTAGGATTCTTGGACCACACTTGAACATCAAAACAAAACCAAATAGGGGTTGTTTGAGAATTCAAACATATTAAGAATCAAAGACCACAAGAATTTTACATAATATGTTAGTACAAAGAGCTAAACTACCCATGTGTGCTGTTGATGGTACAATGACTCAAGCCAAGACACACCATATTGTGAGCAGTGATGAGGGTGCACGGGGGTTGAGTGCATTGAATTTGGGGCTTCAAAACGCAGTGAAGGAGGATCTTTGATGTGCCATGGTGATGGAGCAACAAAGAGCAAGAATATGGGAATGCATGAAGGGTGTCTTGAACAAGGCAAGAGGTACCTTGAACAAAACAAGAAGGTGCACATTGGTTATTACTTGAACAATGCATGATGGGGAAGAAAGGTGTCCTAAACGAGGCACGCAGCTTCTAAAGTCATTAAATGATTTGGGAATGGTGCTCGTTTGAGCACATATAGTGCAAGTTTGAGCACTTTGGAGCAGGGCCATATAGAACTTTTATGTTTTGGTCGATACTTGGGAGTAAGTTATCTAATTTGTCAATTGTCATAGAGTTGTTCTAAATGTTTGGGGCCTATATAAGATCCCTAAATCAGATTGGAATGTATAGAGTGAAGGCTAGTACAAGGAATAAGGGGTTTGGGTAACCAAGAGGGTTTTCTCATATTAGATGAGTGAGCATCATTAAATGTGCCAGCTATAAGGTTGATAATGTATTATCAAACATTGTAAATGATATTTCATTAATGTAATGTTACTTACTTTATGAAATATAATCCCATTTGAGGAGGAGGTGTTTAAGACACCATTTATGTGTTGTGTGTGAGTTTTGTTCATCAATGTTTTAATTCTTTTATTGCTCTTGTGGATACTCTGTTTTTCCTACTTCCCTCGACATCTCCTCTTGCCATTTGAGACTTTAAGCACCTTCCATTTCAAATAATATCAGAGGTTGGAGTGTTTCCTAAAGGTATTTAGTGAGGTAAAGTTTGGAGTTTGAAAAAAGAGTGATTGTAAAAGTGAATATGTATGTAGATGGTTTGTTGATGCCATTGGGGTTTGTTGAAACTTTGGGGGAAAGAAAAGAACAATAGGTATACAAGAAATGAAGAGTTGGTTAATGGAGTTCTCAAGAGAGGAGTGTTTGATAATAATGGTGGAAAAGCAAAGACTAGTAATAGAGTCTTTGTTGTTGAAATTTTAAAAACTTTAAAAACCTACTAGGTTTAGTAGTAATGGTGATGAGAATCTATATACGGGGGTTGAGGAAGATCCATTAAAGAAGAAATTGAAGAGAAAACCAAAATCAAGAAGGAAAGAGTGGGAAATGAGGATAGAGTGTGCTATCACTACCACAAGAAAGGCCATATACAATACACTTGCAACAAGTTGAAGAAAGACCTCCGAAACTTAAAGCTTTTAAAGGAGACGAAAAGGCCAATCATGGAGGTTGGTGAAGGAGAGAAGCTCAATAGAAGAGGGTATTATTATATGAGAAGGGGGAAACTCAAAGTGATGTAGTCTAGAAGGTGGCAAAGAGGTGCTTAGTGCACTTAAAGGGAGTGATGGGCAAAAAATGGCAATGTTGCTTAGGAGTAGAGACTTAGATCATGATGAGAGTGGTGCAAGGCTCAAGTCACCAAGAAGAGTGACATTTGTTGATAGTGACTACTATTGATGGGTGGTGCACAAAGAACATTGATGATGGGTTCGGTTTTGAGCGGAAGCCAAGGCTCAAATCATATGTTGATGCTGTGAGCACCATTAAAGGGGCAAGCTTTAAGCTTGATAGTGTGTGATTAATCATTTGTTATTTCATTAATCTAATGTTGTTTAGCTAATGAAATATAATCCCATTTGAGGGGAGGTGTCGAAGGCACCATTTATGTGTTGTGTGTGAGCATTGTTCATCAAAGCTCCAATCTTTTTATTGTTCTTGTGTATACTATGTTTTTCCTACTTCCTTCTACACATTCTTTTGCCATTTGTGGGATTCAAAAACCTTCCTATTCACAATAGCATCACTTGGACGAGAAATATGGACGCCAACTACAAAGAAACCCACCCTCTAGAGACCAAACCAACACAAGCAAGAACACCAAACACGTAATCATCGAAATTGGCACAACTTCCATAAACTTGTCGAGCAACAACACTCGACCAACAAAGTCCACAACGTAAACACGCCCCAGAAACACTTGACAAGAGTTCCAAATTACGACAAATCAGCAATTCAGCCTCGTTGAACAATCAATTAACAAACTATTAACGCCACAAAGGAATGACCATTCAAAGAAAACAATTGCAAGTACCATAAAAGTTAAAAACAAAGACCACATCTTTAAAAAACTAAAACAAATCAAATCAACTTTAAGAAATGATCACTACATAATAAAAGGCACACTTAGAATGAAAATCCAGACATCAAAATTGTCGTATTCCCAATTTCATCGAACAATACACAAGTAATTCACATTTTATCATATTGCATAAACAAGAAAATACCCAAGTACTGAAAATCAACAAAATTAACAAATTTATTCTGAAACAAAGAATATATGTTTTTGCGTACCATAATGAGGTTTGATCTTACAAATTCAAAATTTCCACCTTGCAAAGATCTGCGCACAAGAAAGTTTAACCACAAATCAATTCATACAAATAATCAAAGATCTTATTTTTGATGAAAGTTTGCAATTCAACATTATTTATTACAGGAAGGATTATGAGAATTTCTACCTAAAATAAATCTTAGACAAATATTGGGGCTTTCAGACTTAATTCTTTTACTTTGTACTGATTTTCAACTATTTTTTTGATTTATTTGGTGGATGAGCGAGACTATACGATGTGTATTGTGTCGTGCCAATTTTACTAATTTCACTCTCTTTTTTCCTTTATTTTGTTTGTGGCCAATTTGACAAACTCTGATCCCTTTTAGTCTGATGAAAACAAATTTTGTGTGAGACGGTTTTGTTTAGAGATCATCTCTAATCACTCGGTGGGTATTAATTAGTAAATATTGCATGATTACTCGAAGTACATTTAAGATATTGTAAGAACTACACACTTACTCGGTGGGGTATTAATTAGTATTAAAGATATATAGTAAGTGGGCATTTAAAATATTATAAGACATTAATGATACGATAAGTAGACATTTAAAGATGATGAAAATAGGCATTAAAGATACTGTAAGTAAGCATTTAAAGATGTTGTAAGTAGGCATTAAGGATATTGTAACTAGGCATTAAGAATGATATAAGTAGAAATTAAGCTTAAAAGGTGCACCAAGTTGGACCCGATGATGAGGCCAAATTGGAGTTGTTTGCGGAATAAAGATTGAACCCTTCAAACAAATGAAAACTAAAAAAAAGGATATGACCAAACAATGTTGATCTTGGATAAAAACTCACATGATTTCACTCACCAAGAAGCCCTTATCCCCACACTCTCAATTAAGGCTTCACTCACCTTAATCTTCATGGGATCTTGCTATAATCTTTCTTTGCTTCACTCACAAAGACAAGAAGATAGAATAGGAAATGCTTTTGCACTTTCCCTTTAAAAGAAAAACTCCCTCTCTTAAATTCTAATTTCTTAGAAGTGTTTTTTTATTAATCATCCAAAACTAAACATTACATTGAGTAAATGACCCTTTATATAGGCATAAGCACATGACATTTAAAAACACAAATAGTCATGTGACTAATTAAACACTCACATGCCTATTTTTACAAATACAAGAACAATCTAATTACTTGTAATTATAAGCTATTATATCTTCTCTTTTGTAACTTGTATTGATCTCCTTGTTCTTAGCCATATTCAAGCGTGTGCACTCATGCCGAAGTGTTGAAAACTTGCGCCATGTCAAACATGGTGCAAATGGGCTGGGCCTTAGAGACGTCTTTCGGTCTGTTATGAATGGTGTGACTTGAGTGCACTAAATTAATGTAGGATTTCAAGTGTGACTCATGGGATGGAATCCTATGTGAGTATGTGAATGGGTGATCAAATTTGTGGTTTAATATGGTGTTTAAGTGTGGATTAATTCTTGAAGTTATGAGAGAATTAAGGTGTGACTTAAACACATAAGAATAATAATGATAATTAAGTGTGTTGAATGAAGTTTATGAGGTATGAAGAATCTCAATGGTCGTGGAGTGTATGTGATGCTCGAACAAGGCACTCATAGATCAAACCATGCCTTGAACGAGCATGTGAAACAGAAAGCTACAGTGGGTTAGCAGAGGAGCTGCTCGAACGAGCCCCACACTGCCTCGAACGAGCAATTGATGACAGTAACCTACTGTGAGCAGCATTGAATTAAATCTCTGACTTTTCATTCTACTTTGGAGTTGCTGTTTCATAGCTTTTAATATACTTAATTCTAAGCACTATGTTTGTATATTTATTAAGAGTAATTTACTCTTATAAATAGTGAGCACATTTGCTCAATCAAAATACATCCACAAATATCCACAAAATAACTCATAGCCTAAACACTTAGCCTCATCTCTTCTCTAATTGTAATTTCTCAATTGTGATAATATAAGAGAGATACTACACCACGGGTGTAACAGCCCGAAACTAACCAACTGCTTAAACATGCTTAAATATAATTGATGCGGAAGCTTAATACGTATATCGAGCTATAACGTCGATAATATCATCACTCACTTTAATGACTATATTATCCAGTAAACATCTATTAAAACATTTGGATACAAGAGTTTACAACATTTAAAATATGTATAAGAATTTCATAAATAGCATTTAAAAAGATTTAAAATAAAATAAAGTTCTGCAGAAATTCCGGCAGAGTTCCGTTTGTAAATCGGATAATCCAAAATATTTCTTTTTGACTTAAAAGTCACCCTGCAAGTATAAAACAACAATTTTAAAATATCAACCAACGAGTGTCACAGGCGCCAACAGTTTCAAAATCACATCACCTTGTAGGTCGGAAACTTTTCTCAGATAAGCTAAAATAAGCTCCAAAATACTTTTAAATAAAAAATTTATTTTACTTACATTCTATTATATGAATGGATGAGATTGCTTTGTTGATTACTGATCTCTGTGCGCTTTCAGCTACCGTTGACTTCAACAATCTCTAAATCTGTCCCCCACCAGGACAGGTTCAAAGAACAAAACCACATAATCAGCTTATGCTGAGTACACTTTATACAAGATAATTTGACGATTACATTTGTGTTATTATTTTTTTGATTCGATTTCATAGTTTTAATTATAAATCCTAAGAAAATAAACAATGTCTTATTAATATCTTAATTCCTCTCACAACCGTTTAGTCGGTAGTAGAGGTCTGAGGTCGTCACCCCAGAAGTTTTATGCTTGCAAGCTGCCAAGCCAGTTCCATATCCGCATGCCGCCTCGGGTTATCACGAACGTGCACTCTCACCCGGGGTCATAAAGAATGCCACCGCCCTGGACTGGTACCTTTTGTCTGGGTGTTGTCCGCATTCTGCCCCACATAGGTGGACCGGCACATTCTATTCCTCCGGAAAGCCGGATGTCCATAAAATAAAGTTAGCATTCCCTTACGGCACCGACCTTGGACTTTCGTTATTGTCTTTTGCGAAATCCATCGCTTTCTTGAAATTTTCTATATTTGTTTATATCTTTTAATCGCAGCTGATGCTTACTCACATTTCGTCATCAGACACCTTAGTGACTACTCATATTTCATCACTAAGTCTGCTTGTTCATGTCTTTTAATTTTGACTCAAGAACAACATTCGCTTTCTTGAGTTCTTTATTCACAATTTGCTATCAAACATTGCTTCATACTTGATTATAAATTCTTTATAATCAAGTCTTTAGTATTCAAATGATTTCCTCACACATTCTATTTACCCAACTCCCATTATCTCAAGTATCGACATTTCTTAGTTCTTATTCCAATGTTTACTTTCAATCTTTTTCACACTCACATACAATCAAGATTATCAAAATACATACTTACGAATAAAACATGCATTTCTTTATTCAATTTAATCACTTGTTATAACTTATAATCATTCACAACTTAATATTATTAAACTTAATTTAATTTATAACTAGCATATCAAACCCTATAGTCTGACTGTATAACTAAATTAAGACAGCGATCCTATAACTCCAACTAATAATCAACTCATTCTCAAGTTAAATAAAATCAACTCTTGATTCCAATAAACAATTAACTCATCCAATACTCGATCACACTCAACTTATTCAATTTCGCCTGATACAATTCTTTATAATTTCAATTTACCTTCAAACCTGAGTTTTTACTTAAATTCGGCTTACCACAATATCAATTTAGTATCAACTTCATATTAATTTTACTAATTCAATTATCAAATACTAATTTATTGTCTAACTCAATTTCGAATTACCAAATAATTACCAAATTCCAACTTACATCCAACTTACATACTTAATCGATAGTACTAACTTAATACAAACTTATTATACAAACTTATTGATGCAATTTCTTACGTGAACCTTCAATTGTCCAACAATACAAAGCGGTGCTTTATGCTCTATATAAAACTCGACATAAACAACACTAACTTCAGTTTGTATCTAGAATCAACTTGACATTAAATTATATATTTCAACATTCAACCATCCTAACCATGAACAAGTGAAAATCCTATTCAATTCCATCCCTCTTCCATCAAAACTTACTCACCTAAAACCTAAATCGCAATCAACTAATTAAATCTTCATCATCAAATCCAATTGTCAATTGCACAATTTTTAACACAGAAATATAGAATTTTCAACAATTAAAACTCAATAATGTATTACAAGTCCTATTTACTCATAATCTAAAATTAAAGCTTAAAAAGTTTATTTTAATTTTTAGGTGGGAGTGTACCTCAAGATTGTTGGACTAAGCTTTATGGAGGTGGCTGACCATAGAGCAGGTTGTTTTCTACAACTGATGATTGAGCTGAGATTTAATAAGATTATCAAACATAGCTTAGACTCAGTAATCAAGTTGAAAATAGTGGAAGAACATCAATTTTAGTAACCCCAACTTAACTTGGTGTGAATGAAATTGAAGAAGAGCCCTAATTAAATTTGGGGGTTAAAACAAATTGAAGATTCAAGTGAAAAGCATTCAAATTAAAAGAATATAAAGATTAAAATGATTGAGATGAATATTAAGATCAAATCAAGATTAATAAACAAATAAATTAGAAGGAGTACCAAGTACAAGATGAAAAACCATGAATTGTTCATCAAGGATAAAGATGGATGAACAAGGTGTGGCTCTGCCTCAGAGTTGACAGTCGGGAGGAGTTCGGTGCACAGGCTGTCTGGCGGTGACGGTGGTCGTGATCCACGGCAAAGAATGGCCGGCCGACACGGTTGCTGGATGTCGTGGTTGGCCGAATAAGGAGCTACTTACGGCGAGGTCGGCTGACAAGCTGGTGCGACCCTGTTGAGCGGTTCGGTGGCCGCTAGCGGAAGGCCGCTAATGATTTCGATGTTCTAGGTTCTTGAATTTTCTGTTTTTGTTTTTGTTAGGGAAAATGTGTTTTGGGGTATATAAAAAGGAAGGAGATAAGGTTTAGGGGGGGGGGGGGGGGGGGGGGGGTTCACGTGAATACATGTGGGTTTAATTAAATTTTTTTTTTTATTTTATTATTTATTATTATTATTATTATTATTATTATCCTTACTAATATAATTACTACAACTACTTTATATAAAGAAGTAAAGATAAGATAGAATTGACCTTAATATTTAAAAGTACTACATTATTATTGTTCAACTAAAACTTAAATATACTTAAATTTATACATTATTAGTTTTATTTTAAAATTTTGATTATTTATTTCGTAGCTTTATAAACATACGAAAATAGAATTTATAAAATAAGTCAAAACAGAAGAGCATTTCTTTAGTTTAATAGTTTAAATACTAATTAGCGTTCTTAAAATAATAACGCAATTCAAACGTTAATATCATTGATTAATTTTAATTATCTTAATTTAAAATGGTAATTAAGGGGCTTAAAATGGCGCCTGTTACAACGGGGGACGTAGCCAATTTTGGGTGAACCTCCTTAAACATTTGTGTCATTTTATTTTGCATTTTATTCCTACAAACATCGAGTTATAGTTTGCGTAATTTGTAAACACAAGACTTCACATATTTTGATCTTGGTGGTGTTAGTAGTTGAAACTCGTCGTTCGATCGCTAATACGTCATCGTTTTCAATTGGTATCAGAGCCAAGTTGTTATTATCGTCGTGTAGAGGTCGTTTTGGTGTAACATGACAACCATGAAACTCGATATTGAAAAGTTTGATAGAAACGTGAACTTTGGCTTATGGCAAGTCAAAATGAAAGCAATTTTGATACAAAATGGAGTGCATAAAGCACTTGGTGGTATAGAGAAGATGCCCGAAGCCACAAGTGAGGCGAAATGGGAAGAAATTGATGCAAAGGCTCTTTCCGCCATACAACTTTGTCTCTCTAATGAAGTTTTGAGAGAAGTTGTAAAGGAGGAAACTTCTAAAAGCATATGGGATAAATTGGAATCACTCTACATGGAAAAGAGTGTTACCAATCGACTTTTATTAAAGAGTCGTTTGTATGATCTCCGATTGCAAGAAGGAAAGCCGATGTAACCGCACCTTGATGAATTTTACTCAATATTAATGGATTTGCAAAATATTGATGTAAAAGTGGACGATGAGGACTTGGCCATCTTATTGTTGGTTTCACTACCACCTTCGTTTAAGCACTTTAGGGAAACCTTGTTATATGGAAGGAACACATTGAGTAGTGAGGATGTTAGAAAGGCCTTAACACAAAAGGACCTTATTGATTCTCAATTTGCTCAAAAGGAGTCCAAAGATCCCCAATGATGCGTTGTTTGTGAAGGATGCGAGTAGGAATAAAAGGGGCATGATTTGCAACTTTTGTAAGAAGAAAGGCCATCTCAAGAAAGATTGTTGGAAATTAAAGTCCAAACAATCCGATGAAAGCAAGTCCAATAAAACTATCTCCGCCGAAGCTAGCTATGTTGAAGGTGAGTTATATGATGTTGATGCTTTCGTTGTTACCAATGAATACAAGGGTGGTGACTCATGGATATTGGATTCGGGATGTTCTAGACATATGACGTTTAACGCAAAGTTCTTCTCAACTTATCAAAAGGTTGATGGAAGAAAAGTCACTATGGGCAATGAAACTAGTTGTCCGATAGTTAGTATTGGAGATGTTAAAATTGTCATGTTTGATGGTGTCGAAAGAACGTTGACCGGAGTCCTTCATGTTCCAAGTATGAGTAGAAACTTAATTTCCCTTAGTATTTTGGATAAAGAAGGTTATAGATGCATTGGTGAAGGTGGAGCTTTGAAGGTTGTCAATGGTCCTAAATTGATCATGAAAGGATCCCTTAATGATGACTTGTATATGCTTGTGGGTTCAACCTTAATTTTTTCGGCTTGTGTGTCCACTACTTCAACCAAGCATGAAATTGATGATCATGTTTCTTCTTTAAACGACGAAGTTTCAAGAATAATTCCAACATACCCCAATGAGTCCATGGGATATATGGACTTGATTGGTAATTGAAATCATACTCTTTTGGGAGCCCTTTGTGGGCACTTTTATGCATGTGTTATGTTGTGCACATGTGTTGTTTTATTTTAGTATGTATTGGTGTAAGTTGTTATATTATGTAAGAGTGAATTAGAGTTCCATTGACTTGGGTGAACTCAAGTCAAGGTGGAGATTGTTATGAATGGTGTGATTTGAGTGCACCAAATTAATGTAGGATTTCAAGTGTGACTCATGGGATGGAATCCTATGTGAGTATGTGAATGTGTAATCAAATTTGTGGTTTAATATAGTGTTTAAGTGTGGATTAATTCTTGAAGTTATGAGAGAATTAAGGTGTGACTTAAACACATAAGAATAATAATGATAATTAAGTGTGTTGAATGAAGTTTATGAGGTATGAAGAATCTCAATGGTCGTGGAGTGTATGTGATGCTCGAACAAGGCACTCATAGATCAAACCATGCCTTGAACGAGCCCCACACTGCCTCGAACGAGCAATTGATGACAGTAACCTACTGTGAGCAGCATTGAATTAAATCTCTAACTTTTCATTCTACTTTGGAGTTGCTGTTTTATAGCTTTTAATATACTTAATTCTAAGCACTATGTTTGTATATTTATTAAGAGTAATTTACTCTTATAAATAGTGAGCACATTTGCTCAATCAAAATACATCCACAAATTTCCACAAAATAACCCATAGCCTAAACACTTAGCCTCATCTTTTCTCTAATTGTAATTTCTCAATTGTGATAATATATGAGAGATACTACACCACGGGGGACGTAGCCAATTTTGGGTGAACCTCCTTAAACATTTGTGTCATTTTATTATTGCATTTTATTCCTACAAACATCGAGTTATAGTTTGCGTAATTTGTAAACACAAGACTTCACATATTTCGATCTTGGTGGTGTTAGTGGTTGAAACTTGTTGTTCGATCGCTAATACGTCATCGTTTTCACGGTCTTTCAAGACACCAGATGTGTAATCAAGTATGATGTTTGGATTTTTTTGACATATTTACATTAAATGTTTTAATTTTATTTGGATTTCTTTTCAAATTTATATTTTCAATTGG
This sequence comes from Amaranthus palmeri, assembly GCA_019776075.1. Classification (NCBI taxonomy): domain Eukaryota; kingdom Viridiplantae; phylum Streptophyta; class Magnoliopsida; order Caryophyllales; family Amaranthaceae; genus Amaranthus; species Amaranthus palmeri. The sequence continues at coordinate 210,476 of JAAKBH010000140.1, forward strand.
TCAAACTATTTACACAATTATCATTAAAATATAACTTTTTCTTTTTGTTCATTTACTCACTAAGCTCACATGTAATATCATGTAGTACGCATTATTTTTTTGAAATGAGACATCTATTCTGAATTGTAGTGACTAGATAGTATTATTTTTATTTTATGTTGTTGAATCAGGAGCCAATTCCCGCTATGTTGATGATGACTTTGAGCACCTTGTAGCTCACGCGATGTCTTGCACACTCGAGAGTGGTGTAGAGCGTAGCATGGAAAGTGGAGTGCTAAGGTTTGGGTTTCTTGACCAAGTGATGAGTGATGATGAGTTGAGGGGTTTAAAGCAAGGGATGGAACGTGTTGATGGTGGGATGGATCAAGGAGGATGTAAGGTGTCTTTGTGGAAGCAAAGACAATAAGATTTGAGGCTGTGGATGGCTGCTCGATTGATCGAGCATAGCTGGCTCGATCGAACCACAAGGCAGAAGGTTTCTAGTGATCTCATAGCACACGCTCGACCAGGCGAGCTATGTTGCTCGACCCGAGCACGTTTCAGCCACTCGATTAGTTTAGCTTCTGTTTTGAATCCGGTTTTTTGTGGGCCTTTCAAGGCTTTGTCTTATACTGCTCTAAAATATTTTAGGACTTTAAATAGGAGTCTTAGAAGTGTATTAGGGTATAGAGAGAGCCAAATACATAAGATTACTAGGGTTTATCACCAAGAGAGTTATCTTCTTTGTATTAGGGCTTTGTGTGAGAGACTGAAGTAAAGGTTCAATCTTTGCTTCAGATGATTGTTCGAGAGCATTGTAAGGTGAGTCATTTTGTAAATGTTGATTATATTAATATTAATGACAAGATACTTTGTTTGAGGGGGAGGTATCCATATATACCTTATATATTCTTGTGTTTTGCTTCTCCATTGTTGTGCTCTGTTTTTAGTGTTTCTTTTACATCATATTTGTTGATTGTTTCTTCACCATTGTTTGAGCGAGCCCATTCACAACCTATGTTTTGTGTTCCCTACAAACATTATGAAAGAAATAGAAATAAAGATGATAGGCTGGAAAAATATTCCATAGATTGCAATGCATTTTTCCGAAATTGGAGGGCATAGGTACAAACATAATAGGCGGATAGACATTAATATAAAAAGTCTTACTCGTTATAAATAACGAGTAAACAATTTATTTATACATACTTCTATTTGTTTTGCTCTTTGGCCTCTTCATACTGTCCGCGATACAAAGGCATTATTTTATAATACGTCATATATATTATTTTCAAAATAAACTAAGTAACCAAAATAAAAAGTGTTTCACTTTTTTAAATTAAACGACTTCATATGAGCATCACTTTGCTAGAAATTGAAGAGCCCTTTCTGTCTTATTCATTTCTCCTTATTTGTTTTTATGACGTAGCTTAAAACAGTTGTGTATAATGAGTTGAAGTAGACAGGTGCTCTCTTGATAGACCGTCTTTTGTAAAGACGACTCTCAAAAGTCTAGCCCAAATCTATATCTTTTTTTTTTTTTTTTTTTTGGCAAATGATTTGTATTATATACCAAAAAGCAAAGATACAAACAGACACTCGGGCAGGAAATTAACTCCCCCCAAGCCACCAAAAACGCTAACGCTCAGACAAAAAGAAGAGCACTAGCCCAAAAACCCCCAAAAAGCTACCTACTTAGATACAAGCATGTCTAGCATTCTACTGTTTGCCCTCCCTGCCAGTCTAAAAACTATACAATCAGCCGCCTCCTTGTCATTAAAGGTGTGGCTATCAAAAATTTTCTTGTTTCTTTGCATCCATATGCAGTAGATCATTTCGGTCCATAAACCTACAATCAGCTTAGCCCTATCAGTCTTCTTCTTGTTGATCTTGCTCATGTGGAGGATCTCAGTTTGGAAGTCTGAGTCATTCGGCTCTCTCGATAGGAAATTGAAAACCCGGGTTCGGATTGCTTTAGCATTTGCGCAATCGAAAAACAGATGAGTAGAGGTTTCCTTAGAGCCATTACACAAAACACACCTATCGTCCGAAAGGGTCATCCATTTGCTTATTCTGTCTTTAGTAGCCAAACGATCCTGGACTGCCAACCACATAATGAAACGAGCACTGGGGCTGGCTGCATTCTTGATCATAATATTCCCCCAAGGAACTCTAGGCTCAGCCGTAGTTAAGATCTCATACGCCTTCCCTATGCTGAAGGTAGTGTTGTGGGTGACTTTCTCCCACCCCCCAAGCTGGTCAAGCAGACTCTTCTGTTTTATGATTTTCTTGAAACTCCACGAAGCATGAATCGACGGTCTCACATCCTTTAGAATTGAATTGGGCTTTTGTGACAATATATATTTAGAATTGAATTGGGCTTTTGTGAGCCGTCTTTACAAAAGACGGTAATTTGTGAAATAAAAATGGAACAAATTTATGGTGACAAGCTAAAATGAGACATAAGACAAATTGAATTAACTAGCATGTTGCTTTTCAAGCTTCAAGTCAAGTCAGTATATTATACAAACCAATTTTCGTTTTAGGTGAAAAGTGTCCTTGATTAACAAAAAATTGTTGACACATTTCTATTTGCCATAAAATTATTTATTTAATAAAAAATTAACAAAATGATAAAAATTTTAAAAAAGAAAAGAAATCAAGAATTGCATATCTATAAAAAAAAACCAAGGTTTTCTAATTTTTATATATCAAAACTTTACATGGAAGGATCTAGGAAAACTTGGTTGAACTAGTGTTGTTGAGCACAATGATGTTTCCACTAATATCAGCATCAAGAATAACTGAATCACCGTCATGTATTTCTCCTGCAAGCATCTTCTCAGCCAAGTTATCTTCTAAAAGCCTCATGATAGCTCTCCTCAAAGGCCTCGCTCCGTAACTCGGATTATAACCATCCTCCACTACTTTGTCTCTGAATCGCTCTGTTACTTTTATGTCGATGCCCTTACTTTTAAGTCGCTTGAAAACGTCCTTGAACATGATCTCGGCTATATCCTTGACTTCCAACTTTGTGAGCTGCCTAAACACAATCATATCATCTAGCCTATTCAAAAACTCGGGTCTAAAATACTGCTTAAGCTCTTCAATTACCAGGCTCTTTATTCTGTTATAACTGCTATCGGCATCATTATATGTCAGATCAAATCCTATAAACCGACCACCCTTCTCAATTACACTGCTTCCGATGTTTGACGTCATAATCATAAGGGTGTTCTTAAAGTTCACAGTTCTTCCCTTGCTGTCGGTTAACCTTCCATCTTCCAGAATCTGAAGCATTATATTAAAGACATCAGGATGAGCCTTTTCGATTTCATCAAAAAGTACCAACGTATAAGGGCGGCGCCTCACAGCCTCAGTAAGCTGGCCACCCTCGGAGTAACCGACATAGCCTGGGGGAGATCCAATTAACTTCGAAACTGTATGTCTCTCCATGAACTCACTCATATCAAGGCGAACCATGGCTTCTTCAGAACCAAAGTAGTAAGCAGCTAAAGCTTTTGCGAGTTCTGACTTTCCCACACCAGTTGGACCCGAGAAAATGAAGCTGGCAATAGGACGGTCAGAATTCTTCAAGCCAACACGAGCACGGCGAATTGCACGACTGATGGCTTTGACAGCTTCATCTTGACCTATTACTCGTCCATGGAGATTGTCTTCCATTCTGAGAAGGCGCTTTGATTCATCAAGCGAGACTTTCTGAACTGGTATACCGGTCCAAGAGAAAACTATTTCCCTTATGTCTGCTTCTGTTACAACTAGTCCAACATCGTTCATGTCTGCCTCTTTCAGTTCCTTGTTTTGACTTATGAGTGCAGAAAGTTGTACCTTTAGGTCGAGTTCTTGGTCTCGCAATTCAGCAGCCTGCAGTGCACATTTAAGCATGTATCATCTAACACACAAGTCATGTTTCCAACCCGGGTTCATGAAACGAAGAGTCCAAGCAACATATATAAGCAAAACTCGTACGTAAATATTAAGTTCAAGAAACAAATTTGCAAAAGCACTTCTCCTTAAATTAAATTTAAAGGAATCACAGATAACAGAACTCCTTACCCTTTCAAACTCTTGAATGCGAGCAGCATCATCTTTTTCTTTTGCAATCTGCATCAGCTGTTTCTCAAGCTCTCTTACTTCTTCAGGATGCTGAAACATGGAAGCAATCATTAACGGCTACACATAATAATGTGGAAGAAGTATCATGCCCAAAAACTATTGTGCATACATTTATACCTGAGCATGACACAACCGCACCCGAGAACCCGCTTCATCAATAAGATCAATGGCTTTATCAGGAAGAAACCTATCACTGTAAAATTAAAATATGCACATATATCAAAACATGCCATACACATTGAATAGCAACATACTAATGAGGTATAAAACTAAAGTCCTTTCCATTTTCCGGCTGTATGTAGGAGAGCTATAATAAGGGAACAAATAAGGCAACTACTTGCACAGTAAACTGCACAACAGGATCAAGCAGGCAACCGATCATTAAAAGCAAGCCTGACTGAGCATTCCATTATGCATAAGATATTCTATGAAACTTTCTGATATTGGTTTTTCCTATCCCAGTTATTCTTCCCCTCGATAAACTAAAGGATGTCCCTCTAGAAAAAGGAAAAACTACAGTACCGAAAAAGGGAAAATCAAAGCTAGCTTAAATGGACTCTTCATTTTTGTGCAAGTGCTCATGTCGGATTGAAACTTTATTTCATAAACATGTTTTGATGAGGGTGACGAAATTGTGTCCTCTCTCTATATTAGGGCTCGCTGCGATTGAGTGTAAATATCTATGGGGGTAAATAGAAGTTAAAATAGGAAAACAAAGTTAGTTAGATAGAAAATTTAAAGAATTTGATTGTTAGAAAGGTGGAAAAATAGGTTAGAAAGTAATGAAAAATGAAATCATCATTTTTTTATTCATGTTTTTTAGTTTACTCTTATCTCTTTCACAATATTTCACTTACTTTATTTGCACCACTACTTACCTTTTTCAGTTAGTTTGACTTTTTTTACCCCTTTCAAATATTTACACTCAATCCAAACAACCCGACAATCAAGTACACTAATAAATTGACTAACCAATGATAGCAATCTACCACTTTGTTAATAGATTAGCTTGGCTAAAGATGCTCTCTGACACCTAGTATGAGTAGTAAAATGGAACACTTTGGATTTATAATTACTACCTAGTAAGAAGAATACGCAACCTTTAGCAGACAACAAAATCAACATTACATCAGCTTCAGCATTAGCTAGTTCTCCAATTATCAAATTCACTTTTTGCATCAGCACATAACGGACTTATTAAAAACAAAAAGAAAACATAGTTTTAAAAAATCCTTTTCCACTTTCGAAATTCCAAAGTAGGCAAATTTCTTCTTCCAATAAAAAGAAAGAATACTCCCTATGTCCCACCAAATTTCGCCCCAAGTACAACTTGGGTGTAAATCAAGGAAAGTAGTAAAAAGGGATATTTTTATGAGGGAGTGGGATTAATGTGTGGATGAGATGAAAATACAAGTAACATGTGTGGATGAGAATTAAAAAATGAGTGGGAGTCATGGCCAAAAATAGTAATGGGGAAAATTTGGTGGCAATGACTAAAAAGGAATATGGGGCAAATTTAGTAGGAGTTGGGACAGACGGAGTATAAGCAAGAAAGGAGTAGTAACATATGTTACTCAGACATCTCATTTTTACCTCAAATACCCATTGGACCTTGATGGAACCTTGACACTTTAAATAGGTATGGGCACTTAGCATCACGTTTTAGACAAAACATGGAAGGTTTTATTACATAGCTGAAATGGACACATGGACATGAGACAGACACAAACACTTGAAGCTAAAAACTAGGACATTTATTATCAGAACATTGGTCATTTCACGACAAAATAGGAACTAAGGCACTCAACAATCTATAAGGTGTAAAGCTAAAATAAGCACAAGATACATGCCTGATGTACTGCGAAGACAATTCCACTGCTGCAACTAATGCTTCATCTGTATAGGACAGTTTGTGGTAGGTCTCATATCGTTCACGGAGCCCTCTGAGGACCTGAATAGCTTCATCTACTGTGGGTTCAGGCACTTTAACTGGCTGAAATCTTCTCTCTAATGCTGGGTCTTTCTCAATGTGTAGTCGGTATTCATCAAGCGTTGTGGCCCCAATGCACTGTAATTCACCCCTTGCAAGAGCTGGTTTCAAGATGTTTGCAGCATCAATTGCACCCGCTGCAGCCCCAGCTCCAATCAGAGTATGCACTTCATCAATAAATAGAATCAAATTATTTGACTCTTTAACTTCTTCCATTATCTTTTGCAGTCTACCCTCAAACTCTCCACGATATTTTGTTCCAGAAACAAGACGGCTCATGTCAAGAGTTATAACCTGAAAGAAAATAGCAACGTAACAAGCAATAAAGCTCTTCTGACCCTGATAGCACAAAAATAGGTCCTAAAAGAGTAGTAACCATTCAGTTTCAATGTATGTGCCAGAAAATCTATGACGTTAATATAAATATAAACAGTAAAAAAAAAAAATAAATAAAATTGTTAGGCATTAAGATTGCTAAATATATGTTTCAGACAATGCAATCACAAACAATATTTGACCATTGGTTCCCATATCCATGTAAAAATCCAGCCACTAATGATTGCTTACTCAACAAAATTCTATCAGCAAGTATACATATTACATACAGCACAAGAATGGAATACCTACATGTGCTCCCAAAATTTCAGTGTTGATCATAAAATCAACTCCTAAGAGGATGAATAGGAGAAATAGTTGTTACTGTTAGAGCAACTACCAATAATCTTAATGATGACGTTAACTTTAAACATATAATCAAACATGCTTTGTCTTGTACTTTGGAGAGGGTCGATAAAGATGTGTTGAGTTGCGTTGGTTTGAAGTTTGGAACGATTCACAAGGTGCTTAACGTGGGAAAGTGAAGCTTCACTAAAGGTGGGAACCATGCCTTGAACGAGTCAAGGCATGGCTTGATGGTTACTTGACGAGGCAACAAGGAAACGAAGGTCAGAATGTAGGGATCTGCTGCTGCTCGTTTGAGCATGGACTGGCTCGTTGGAGCAGGGTGTGCAGCAGGCTACAGGAGAGCACTTTACATCTGCTCGTTCGAGCAGCCTTGCCTAGGATGCTTTCTGACAGTTTATTGCTATGGTTCACATTCAATGGGTGCATTACTTTTTTGGCTAATGCTATGTTTATTGGCATGCATTCTTATAATGTTCATTGTGAATGTTAATTGTGATGTTAATTGTGAGTTACTGGTGATTAGAGGGAATTCTAAGAGTGATGTATTCCTTGCCTATAAAATGGAATACATTACTCATATAATCAATCACCACAAACACACATATTGTTGAGAGAGCTTATTCTTTGTTGAAACTTGAGAATATTCTTCATAGAACTTGCATTTGGGATCTTGAGAAGATTGTTCTCAAGATAAGGGATGTTTATTTAGATTGTATTGTTGAGTCCAATCTTAATAAACTACATTTGAGGGGAGGTATCCAAGATACCTCATAAACACTTGTGTTCATCTTGTTGAACCTTTTAAAACTTTCATTCCAGTTACGGTGAAGGAATTGTGTCATACGAAATTATCCGCAATTACTATATATAATTAGGAATATATTATGGAAATAATAGTAATGATACTTTAGTAGTTAATAATTACTTGTTGGAGAAAATTTAACATAAGAGTCGATGAATCTTTTGACAGATTTTGGAGTCCTCTAGCAAAGGACTCTACCAGGAACATCACAGTTTCTACGCACAAAAACCAAACTCTATTCGATATGGTTTGATCATTATTGAGTCTTGTTAATCTCCCTATTTCTTTTTTGGGGATCTGCAGTCAACGCTGCTACTGTGAAATAATGATTTTGAACATCAAATCCTACTTACTACAAAGAAGCTTCAGAAAATAGCGAATTCTAAAATGGCTTGAGGGGATGATGGATTTTATGTCTGAAAATCAAGTATGAGACTAAGTAGAGTTGCCAGATGGAAGGTGCTAATGGATTTTTAAGCTGAAAAAAGACAAGGATGGAAAAATTAATGTTTTCAAGGCATGATTAGTGGCGAAAAGTTACATACATGATATTGACTATGGCGAAACCTTTTCCCAATAACGATACTTAAATCATGAGGATACTCCTTGTGATTTTTGCATATCATGATTATGAGATATGGCATATGCATGTATAAATCGCTTTCTTGAATGATTTCTTGAAAGGGAATGTGTACATGACATGACCTAAAACGTTTGCAAACTTCAAAGCTCTATCTATGATTAAAGCACGCATCCAGAAGTTAGAACCTCAAATTTGAGGAGACAGTCAAATCGTTTGGCTTTCTCATAAAAGAAGAGGAATTTTGTCTCTACAAGAAATGGAGTGGGAGTAGCACAATTTTCTTGGTTCTCTATGTGGATGGCATACTTCTTATAGAAAATGATCTAGCTACACTTGTGTCAGTCAAACATCAACTTAACGATCACTTTTCTATAAAGGACCTAGGAGAAGCAGAATACATATTAGGAATAAGGAACTATAGAGATAGATTCAAAAGGATGATTGAATTAGTTAAGAAAGTTATTTGGATAAGGTTCTTACTAAGTTCAGTATGCGTAACTCTAAGCGAAGTTTTATTCCTATGTAGCATGGTATATCCAAATGTTACCCAAATCGAGGAATAATACAGGTCGCGAAACAGGATTCCGATTAACTAAAATTTGAGGTAAAGAACATTGGATAGCAGCAACGAACATCCTTAAGTACTTTCGAAGAACTAAGGATGATTCTTTGACTTATGGTGGAAAAGATGAGTTGGTTGTTACAGGTTACACGTATACGAGCTTCCATAGTGAGAAAGATGACTTTCAATCTTAATCTAGTTTCATGTTTTATCTCAATGGAAGAGCAATAAGAAGGAAAAGTGGCACCATTGCGAATTCTACGATAAAAGTTGTGTACATTGTAGCAATTGATGCTGCAACAAAGTTGTTTGGTAAAGAATTCATTAGTGAGCTTAGTGTAGTTCCAGGTATTGAGAATGACATTAAATTATATGATAATTACGTTCCAATTGCTCAATCATAGGAACCTAGATCTCACCAGAATTTCAATCACGTACTTAGGACATATCCATGTCATTCGAGAAATCATTGAGACGGGTGCTAAGGTTTACAAGGTTCATACTGATGTGATTATCACAGATCCATTGACTTATACCACGTTCGCAAAGCAAGAAAGATAATTATACTTTGGTGTATACAAATTAAGCATGTGCGGAAATGGATTTAGATTGTTTACTTTAATGTTTGCAATTGTATCAACATTAAAAATATTTTTGTTTTTAATGTTTATCAATGGAAATTTCTATATGGTGAACTAAAATCACACAGTATATGAGTCCCTAATCAAAATTACTAAATTAGACATAAGTGATTTGTTGGAGACTAGCATATGATTGATTGATATCGCAGTTGTTTGGGCTACAAAAGACATAGAAATGTCTAGTCAAGGATATGAATACATAAATATATTGTGACATGACCAAATGATACCGGTAGTAGAATAATCATATTGTATTTAGAGACTCCTTTGACAAGTATTTCATTGCTATTATGATGATATTGATTTAACTTTGATTATGTCAAACACCGCACCATAAAAGGAGATTATAGAGGTAGTTTCGTCACAATTTGTGTGGTAGTAAAAGGTTATACAAGATTGAACAAGTTTTCCTATATAGATAGAACTGATGTGAGGGTCACTTGATGAGTTAAATTTTTAAAATGAATCCTCATGCTTAAGTGATAAAGAGTTATTCATTGTTTTATCAATTGAAACGCACAAATCAAGTGCAAACATCATGTCTAACAATGGTGGTTAACATGTTATCAAAATTCTAACATTAATCAACTTATAGAATTTTAAAATTTCCATATTGTCTACGCACAAGTGGGAGATAGAAGGATATGTGTGATAAGACATTCCTGACAATTACTTTATGTATTTGGAATATATTGTAAAAACAATAATAATGATACTTGAGTGATTAAAATTTACTTACTAGAGGATAAATATTATAATTGGACAATTATGATTGGATAATAACTAAACCTTCTTATTCCTAAATGGTCGCACATAAGTATATTTAATTGCTCAAAAATTATTGTTGGATTGTGCTATAATTAGGGAGACATTATTCCTAACGTAATATATTTTATATATATAGGCGATAAGGGTTTTGATGGCAAACACAATTGAGAATCCATAATCTATTCATTTAAAATTAATATATCTTCCATAAAAGTAAAAAAAGTGAATCGTTTATCTTTTTCGTACTAGCATACGTAGGATAATTCAATATACATAGACTAATTAGAGAGACTACAATTGAAGTCCTAAATTGTTGGTACTTGAAGAGAGCGATGAACAGATAATACTTTGAAGTATTTTTACCATATCGACCATTCAAGTTACACATCAAAGATTGTAATTTGATTACTACTTTTATAATATGATATGCTTGGGATCCTCTTATTAGGTGTTAGATAATTGTTATTTTAAATCCTGCTAATCATAATGGCACATCTCCAACTCAATTATCTATTAGCTATAATTTAGTTTCAGATTAAATTTTTATGCACAACCTTTGTAGCGAATAAGCAATCCACAAACATTAGTGAGAAAATGTGTACGACTCAATATTCAAGAATGACTTACGATCATAGCTAAGAAAATTTTGCATCAATGTACATGTAACCAACCACACATGCATTGGTAAGGAAAGCCAAAGCTCAAAAATCGACAATTTGGGGGTCGAGGATTGGGGATTCGGCTTAGGAATTGGTGAATAACTCGAGGAAAAAGTGACATATATAGAGTTACAAGTGAAACAAAAATGGTTACAAAGACGTGGTGGTGGATAGAAGTGAATGGACAAAGGGGACCTTTTAAGGACAATCACATGATAATTCTTGATCATCAACCAACCTCATTTCATGAAATTAAAGCTTTAACATTGAAGTTGTGGTATGAATGTAAATATTAAGACAGAAAACTGTAAATATTTTCGATGTAATCAACTAACATGGGCAATTAGAATAGTGGATCACTAGAAAACATGAATTAGAATACCTGCTTTCCCTCAATTGTTTCCGGGACATCGCCTGAAGCTATTAACAGCGCCAGTCCTTCCGCAATAGATGTTTTTCCAACACCCGGATCTCCAATGAGGCAAGGGTTGTTCTTCGTTCGACGACTTAGTATTTGAATGACACGTTCTATTTGCTTTTCCCTTCCAATAACAGGATCTAATTTTCCCTTCATATTGAGAAAAAATTCAGCTAAAAGACAATGTACATATGACAATATCTTTGTGCAGTTTTCATTAAACATTAATTTAAAGCCTCGAAAGAGAGAGAGAAAGGATCTAAGGCTATGGATACCTCTTGTGCCTTCTGTGTCAAATTTGTGCCATACTCTTGCAATGTGGCCATACTATCACTGGAGTTCCCACTAGTTTGAGCAACACGCTCATTTTCATCCATCATGTTTACAACCTAATTAGACCATTCCGATTCTCACTAATGTCAGTAGACACAACAACGCCAAAGCCTTAACAACACCAATGCCAATAGAAAAAAATTAAAAACAACTTCATGCACGATTTACCAGCATAACTAAATAATAAATCCAACCTGCTTGCGGATCTCTTTTGTATCAACATCTAGACTATCTAGGACACGGGCAGCTACTCCTTCACCTTCACTAAGCAATGCCAACAACAAGTGTTCTGCACTAATATACTTTTGACCTACAATTTCATAAGAGAACACAGAAACAAAACATCAATTGTAAAGGCAGTTTTGCAATTAAGACGTTTTAACAGGTACTTGTGACCTATGTTACTTGGAATAAAGATAATGGACTTCAATCCCCCCCCTCCCCGAACGAATGACTCGGAAATGTTAGAGTCTGAAATGATAACTTGATTCCAGGTAACATGGCTTTAGATATTATAATACAATAATCGTAGGCATGGTATGAAACCAAGGACCATAAAAATACAACAAAAATAAGGCATGGTAACATGGCTTGTCCTTCATGTCATATTATGTCAATAGCAAAGTCTTACCAAGTTTACGAGCCTCATCAAGTGACAGCTCCAAAACATGCTTTGCTCGAGGACTAAACGGAATTTCAATAAGAATAAAACCACTGCCTTTTCCAACTATCTTTTGAACTTCAATACGCGCTTTTTTCAAGCTAACGCCTGCAGATTTCAAAACCTTAGCTGCAATGCTAGTTCCTTCACCAACAAGTCCCAACAAAATTTGTTCCGTACCAACAGCATTTTGACCTAATCGCCTTGCTTCCTCTTGAGCAAGCAAGATAACTTTGATTGATTTTTCGGTAAATCTATCAAATACAGCCTTCACAACAGCCTTCCTAGCTTTTCCTTTGTGAACCAACATTGCATCCTTCATCTTAGAATCAAACCCTAAAGCTTTAAGACTTCCTATAGAACCCAAAAAAGGTGTATACACTCGTAATCTCGGAAAAGCATGAATTCTTAATCTTGAAACATCATAAGGTGCCACCATTCTTAGCGATGAAGTTATAAGCCTCTCGGAAACTTGAAAATTCCCATGTCTTCTTTGATAGTTTATTGAGGCTGGTATCTTTAGCAAATGAGGTGAAGTAAGAGCAATATTATTCATTCTATATTGTTAAACAAAACCAGAAATTCTGCATTCAAAGACAAAAACCCAAAATCAGAAATTTTGTCAAATAACTTCAACATTTTTATTGCGTGGAAATTTTAAGTTAGATAAAGAAATGAATTTTTCTGATTTAGCACAATCATCTGAAACAAAATCTATAAATTTGCATGCACCCAACAGAGAACAAAACCCTTATTTACAAAAGAAAAACATTTAACAAACTATAAGCATTATAAAAAAAAAGACATAACAATATAAGAAGCAGCCAATATTATTCATTGCACACAATGATCCAGGCTAAAATCTGCAAATTTTCATGCATCCATGCACCGTATTTGGAGTCAAGGATCCTCCTAACACAGTGATGAACCAAGTCCAAGAATTCTTGATGAAATCTTGGACGCTTCTTGATTCACAAAGGATGAAACACACATAAAATCTGAAAATTCAGATTTAATGTTTGTTGTTTGTTGATAGTATTGAGTTTCTTGCAATGGCTTCACTCACCCTCACAATCAACTCACCCAAGGCAAGACTAGGTTCACTCCCTAATCAAACAATGGGGGTGGTCTTGCTTCACTCACAAAACCAATGAATGTTTCAATTGCACCGTATTTGGAGTCAAGGATCCTCCTAACACAGTGATAAACCAAGTCCAAGAATTCTTGATGCAATCTTGGACGCTTCTTGATTCACAAAGGATGAAACACACATAAAATCTGAAAATTCAGATTTAATGTTTGTTGTTTGTTGATAGTATTGAGTTTCTTGCAATGGCTTCACTCACCCTCACAATCAACTCACCCAAGGCAAGACTAGGTTCACTCCCTAATCAAACAATGGGGGTGGTCTTGCTTCACTCACAAAACCAATGAATGTTTCAATCCAAACAGAACAAAAGCCAATGTTACTTAAAAGAGCAAAACTTCTATCAAAATCAAAACAAAAATTTTAACAACCCCACAAAACCATCATTTGCATCAAGTATGAAACAACTCAGTAAAAACAAATTTAATTTCAAATTTTTTTAATTTAAAAATAAAATTCTAAATATGGTGATGAATTATAATTTATAAATTAGGGTTAATTATCGTGTAATACAGACATACAGTTGAAAATCAAAGTTGATTATTAACTTCTGGTGTTGGGAGGCGGTAACGATTGGTCGGTGGCGTAGAAATATCAATCGGCGGCGCTGGTGGTTGTTCTCGACGGCAGGAGTGGTGCGAAGGTTTTGAGGAAGAGAAAAGTCAGGATTGTAATATTCAGAACTCTTAAAGTCTGTTTTAGATCAAAGCGTTCAAGTATCAGCTATTTATGGGTATGGGTGGGCCTTTTTAGGCTTTTCCCCTTGTAAGTATCGCTTTTAGGGAAAAATATAAAAATGTTGCATTATTTAAAAATAATTAAATATTACTATCCCCAAAAAAAGGTAAATTGCCTTAGAAAATTAATTTGAAGCGAAGTATTTGTAATGCATCAGATTTTGTCGATGTAACGCTATATTAGAGTTATAATAGGCTCTTGTACAGTTATAAATACATTATTGTAGGATATATTATTATTTTAGGCTAATATTTATAGGATCTTTAATCATAAGCTAATGATCAATTTTCTATTTTTAAAAAATTGTCTTTTAATGTATTATTATTAAATATAAATAAATTTATTTTAATGTATTATTATTAAAATATAGATTTTTTAATTTTTTAAAAATTATTCTTATAATTTAACAAACCATCATCATAATTTTTTAAAAATAAATTTCTTAATCGGTATGAAGATTTAAACTAATTATTAAATATTTTTCTATTTCATTTTTAAAAATAAAGTGAAAGAAACTTTAATCAATAAACTTGAATTTTTGATAGGAATAATTATGATTGGATGGAAAATTTAAGTTTATTGTATGAATGTACCATTCGATTCTAGAGGATCTGAATAATTTCAAGTATAATCCTGATTTTAATTATTTTCTTAAATATAAGTTAATCATCAAAAGTTTTCATGTTAACAATAGAAAAGGGTGAAAATTTTTTTAATGAGAAATTGACACGTGTCCCAAATCTTTTCTTTATCAGTATATTTAATTAATTAAATAATTAATTGTTGATTATTGATTGATTATTGATATATTAATGATTATGGTAGGGTGGAACATGTACTTTATTTTTTCGTATACTTCTTCCTTCCTAAAATATTTGTGAGTTGCAGCATTTTGTTTTTTATACAATATCAATCATTAATATATTTGATTGTATATAATAAAAAATCATAAAAATTTAATGTTAATAATATTTGTTTTGAGACCAATTAAACAAAATCTCACTTGACTCTGTATTAACTTATGGATTAAAAATTAATCACAAATTAATATTTTTTGTTTTCATTCATCAATGTTTTAAAATGTACCAGTTTTCTTTCTAGAATTAAATTCTTGCTATAAATCGTCTATAGCATAGACGGGAAAATATGGACCAGCTCATTTAATAAAATAAGTAAATGGATAGTCATCATCCTTATTTTTAAATTTAAAATAATTGGGATGGGCTATTGGAAGAGCTGTATTTGCCATAAACGGTCTCTCAGGAGACCTTCAGTTAAATAATACGCTTGTTGGTGTTTGAACTTGGATCAATGGTGTAAGATAGTAAAATTCATTATGATTTAACCAATACACATATTAGTATCTTTATTTATATATTTTTATATATAACTTGGATGCTATCAGTTCACATTGTTGACTAGTATAATTGGATCAATCCCTACAATCATTATTGGAAAAAGTTATCGGCTGCTGCTAACTCGCTGCGGTTTTTAGATATACGTAGCTAATAGGAGCAATTATATTTAGGTTAAAAAAAACACTCAATGGCTGCGGTTTGCCCTATGTCCGCAGCTAATAGACCAAATTTAAAAAAAACACTCAAAGGTAGCGGTTTGCCTTATGTCTGCAGCCAATAGCCTCTCCAAAAACCCTCCTCATAACGTTCATTTTCTTAATTAAACCTACTGTTCTATATTCTTCTCAATAACCTTTAGTTCTTCAAGTTTTATAGTATTTTTTCTCTCTTTTGTTTCTTCAACCTTTAGTTTTTCAAGGTTTATAGTATTTTCTTCAAACTCATAAAATTATACCAATGAA
Source organism: Amaranthus palmeri (assembly GCA_019776075.1). Taxonomy (NCBI): domain Eukaryota; kingdom Viridiplantae; phylum Streptophyta; class Magnoliopsida; order Caryophyllales; family Amaranthaceae; genus Amaranthus; species Amaranthus palmeri. The sequence goes on from JAAKBH010000140.1 coordinate 226,397, forward strand.
ATTTGTTCTTCAAGCATGAAATTAAACCCCACGAAGTTAGTTCTTCAAGTTTTATATTTTTGTAGGGCTTAGCTCTTCAAATTATACTAATTTTGTTTTTGTTTTCATTGTAGGTTACTATACCCAATTGTAGAGCACACCATTATCATATCTAAATACTAAGGTAAATTTCTATTCAACTATGAAGTTTTATTTTTGATATTTTTATGGGTTGATGTTATAATTAGTTTATTGTTGATTATTTTGTTTAGGTTTTTAAGTTGTTTAATTTATAAGTTTTACATTCTTTTCAAGTTGTTGTTATATTTAAGTTTGTTAATTAATTTTATGAGTATTTTGTTACTTATATATGGATGTACTTTGTTAATTAATTATGTATGTAGTTTATTATGTATATGTATGTAGTTTGATTTATTATGTATGTAGTTTATACATATGTATGAATAATCAAAATAGTTTACTTGTGTACTCCATTTGTTAATTAATTAAAATATACATAATTTGAATAATTTAAATAATAAGAATGTTAAATATGGTAAAGGGTTATCTAGGGATAAGTGTGTGTGTGTGTGTGTGTATATATATATATATATATATATATATATATATATATATATATATATATATATATATATATATATATATATATACTTATGTATGTAATGTTTAATAATTTTTTTTAAATTAAATAATCACACTTAGGATGACAAAAGATCGTTCTTGGATGTATGGAAGCATTGAATCGTCAGAATTTATTGATGGCGTATTAGAATTTTGTAGTGTTGTGGTTGAACATCAAGTTAGGACGGGGGGAGTTGGTTTTTATTGCCCATGTATCAATTGTGGCTATGTATCAAAGGTTGATAGTGTTTATATCCTTAGGGAGCACATACTTCGACGTGGGTTTAGGCCTCAATATCATGTTTGGGTTTGGCATGGTGAGGAGGAAGTTTACAAGGAAAAGAGTGTTCTTGAGGATGTCAATAATGTGGCCGATGTCAATGAGGATGTATTGAATCGTGTTGATGGGTATAAGACTGTAACATCCCACCAATTTATAACGTCATTATTTTATTATTACAGTAGGTTTTGAAGATTTTAGAATTAGATTAAATCATTTTCGAATTAGTTTTAATAGATTCGTGTCTCACACGAACATTAAATATTAACATATTTGTATCGAAAATAGAATTGTGATTATTTAAAATAAAGAGATTCGAATTATAATTAATATTTTTTTATTTAAATTATGAGCACATGAAAGTGGGTTGTCTTAATAAGACTTTATTAAGAGATTCACCTTATAAAGAGATGGGCTAGGGTTTGAAGTGAGACCCATCCATAACCTTTGCAAACAAAACAAAAATAAAAAGCCGCATAACTACCCTTTCCCTTCCTCCTTCTCCCTCACGGCAGACCCACAAAGACGCCGGCCAGCAGCCCAGCCGCGACAGTAACCGGCCTCACAGCACCACCGGTCTTTCCCCCTCTTCAGCCTGTGACGCAGCTGCTCCTCCCCCCTCCAAACACCCGCGGCAGCAGCAGCCTAGTGTGCTGCAGATTCTGTGCGGCAGCCATGGTGGCCGATTTTGGGGTCCTTTCTCCTATCGGTTTGGTCCCGTGCCACTTCCACCTCAACCTTCACTTGCCCCTTCACCTTTTGCTAGTTATACCTTTGTAAGAACACCTCCCCTTCTTTCATTTGATTCTTCTTGTTTTCAATTAAAAGTTGTATAAAGTTTATGAGTGTGATGTTGATTTTTGTGTTATTTTCATTGAATCTTTTATGGGTTAGAGTTTAATTGATGAATTGAACATATTTATGATTTCGGGTTTTAAGTGTGATGAGAAATTATGGGTTGTGTGTTGATTGTGTATCAATTATATTTAATCTTATGTGGGTGATAATTAATGGTGTTATTTATGAACAATGACATGATTGGGGTTTAATTTAGGGATGACATTTTAGTAATGTGTGCTTTCATGTTATATTTTGGTGGTTTGATGATTGATTAGATGATTTCATAAGTTGTTTTAATGTTTGATTGTGTTTGTTATGATTATGATAGATATAGTGGGTAACGACTGCGATTGAGTAGACTATAGAATTGCTTCTAATTATTACTTGGGTAGTAATAGTCGTTAATTGTTAGTGAGTTAAATGTTGAGAATTACTAATACATTTATAAGGTTATTGAAGTTACAAATACACAATTTTAATGAGTTATGAGTATAGTGTCTTACTTATTGTTGAGAGTTACTAAAGTTACTTGTTGTGATGTTTTGATTGTAGTTCTTCTAACTTCGGAGAATATAATAATTGATATTGAGACATGATATCTTTTAAGATTTGTCATTATCGTCATAATAGTGTCATATTAACATTGTAAGATTTAAGTGTGATTGTTAATATTTAATTGTGAAGTAACGTGAATTGATATAACTCGCATCTAGTTGGTGGAAATGAACGATTCTCATAATCCTTTTGTTCTTAATTCTATGGAAAGACTAATGTTATCGTTGAGTTAACAATCATGACTTGTATTGAATAAAATGTGTGAGTGCTAGTCTGCTAGAGTAATCAGAAACTTATATTCAATGAGTAATAGTGGTAACCTTGACTTTTCGCTGATATGACAAAGTAGATAAGTGAACTTATTAGTTCTACTCCAAACTTATATAGGTGTTATTCATAAGAGGAAAGTAAAACCTTAGTTGGGTGACCTATGTAACTTTCTGGTCGTGCAGTGACGCTTACAGGTACGTATACGCAGTTACTAATTCTTATATGCAATTTTCCTTTAAAACATTATTGTTCATTGTTTATTGTGATATATGCATTGTATCAAAATTATGAAATATTAGCGAGTAAGCCTTGTATGAAGACATATCGATCACGAAATCCTTGAGCATAGAATAGTTTAGAGAACGAGAGTATTAGTTGAGGGCGGGGACCACCCCCCTCACTTATTTAAGAATTACATTATACCTTACTTGGAGTTAGAATGACTCCTTTATAGGTGAATTTTATATTTTATTTGAGTTGCTTAGTGGGTATCGGCGTTCTGCTATCCCAGGGCATTCATTAATAGTCAAAAGCGGGAGTTATTCCCCTTTGATAAAGTACTAAATTATGATTAGTTGGCGTGACTCAACTGGATTATATCCGGTGGATTTAGTAGTCCCCTAGGTGAGGTTCGACGGGACCATCGTAAGGGGGGTATGAGCATACTTTGTCAATTGGGCGCCGGGTGGCCGATAACGCCCCTTGACCGAGGTGTCACCATGCGGGCCTTGCAAACCCCAATATGGTTGCCTCTCCACTGGATTGGTACCCCAGTGTTAGTTTCCCGAAGGTAGGACCCTAGAGGGTCAGCTGGAGGGGGTATGAGCTCATACTTTGCCATGGGCGCCGGGTGGCCGATAACGCCCATGGTCGTGTCACTATGCCATGAAGTGAAGAGAAGAATTACTGATAGAATGTTACTCATTAATAGAAAGCTTATTCATTCATAGAAAGCTTACACATTAATAGAATGTTTACTCATTGATTATTCAATGATAGAGTAGTTTATGCTAGTAAGAAATGCGCCTAAGCTAACTTACTTCAAAGGAGTTACTAGTCCCAAAGATGGGCTATGAGTACGTTTACTCTAAAATAGACAAGCTCTATAGGGTCACGTGTTAGATAGACTGTTAATGCCTTGGTTGAGTCGATACTACGCGTGTTCTGCTAGAGTTTATGTTTTGAGAAGAGAAATGTGAAGACCTACATTCCATCAAAGAAGCATAGGTGGACGGTAAACGATTACTATTTGAGCTTGTGTCCTATGAAATCATCTTATGTTGTTGTATAAAATAAAGTTATCTATTATTTAGTCTTATTATATTTGATACTAGTTACTGACGTGTACGTGTTTGTGTTTATGTTTGATTGTTTGATGACTTTCTATGATTGTCCTGCTATGACACATTGGCTTGGTCTGATGTCGAGCAGCAGGAGGACCATGGACTGTCGTAGCAGGTATTGGAGCTTCTTTTTGCATTGCATTGCATTGCATTGGGGGAAGAGCGATAAGGGCAAAGAATAACCGGTGTCATATTGTTATCCTTTGATTTTGTAGTTAGTTATCTTTGTAAACTTTGGTTGTATACGGTGTTATGAGGCCTTTTGTCCTCCTTTGTATATTTGTATTTCCGCTGTGTAGTTTATAACGTTGTATGGTTTTAAAGTGTTAAGTCATCTTAAAATGCACGCGTTGACATTGGAACCACGATCCATTTTGGCATGTCGATTTGAGAAGTCGGCGATGAACTATTCCGCCATGGCGTGAAATTTTAAAGGCAATGATGCCTTAGATTAGTTTAACGTTTTATTGTGCTAATTGCTCTACCACATATGTTCGAGTTTAGTAGAGGTGCTGCCGAATTTTTTTTCCCTCAGCTTTTTAAAAGTTAATCTTCTGACGTTGATCTGATTTCTTTTCCTTTTCTTGTATGTAACACCCGAATTTCCTTCCGTCGTTCACGATTTTGGTTTCGTTTAAGGGGTTGGAAATTCAGGGGTGTACAAAGATTAGTTTTGATTCATCAATAAATCGTGCATTGATGAATTTACTTTTGTGAAGAAGACTCAATCATTCTCCTTGCAATTGAAAGGGTTGATTGTGTGCAAGATCGTGAATCCGGAGGACCCGATCTTAGTGTAGGTTCAGCCGTTTCCTAGTTGAGAAATCAACATATCCTTTTTAATTTCCTTTGCTACAAAATCAAAAATATCACAAAAACATTTCATTGAAACCAAAATAGCAACTTAACGTGTGTATATAGATTGGTGTTTGTTCGAGGCATAGCCAACCTATATCTACGTAACATATAAAAAAATAGTATTTTTAAAATTTAAAAAATTAAATATTAGTTTGTTATTCATTGAAAATCAATTAACAATAATTTACAATTTATATTTTTTAAATAATCAAAAATAATAAGATGAAAAAATCCTACATCGCACGGAAATTATCTAGTAAATCTAATAAACTAAGCAACATATACTAATTAGTAATGCCTTGTTTCAAAAAAAAAAATTACTAATGCCTAATTACCAAATACTCTCTCATTATTTAAAGGATCTTTCCCCAACAACAGCCACCAAGTTTCCTCAATTTCAATTAAATAGCCTCAAACTTCGTTTTTCCCCAACAACAGCCACCAACTTACAAAATGCGACATCGATACAACCGCTTTACCGGATGACCTGCTAATTGATCGTTGACCATGCTTAATGACCTTTGACTTTCCCTTAATTTCACTAATTAAACCTAATTACCCAATTATCCCTAATTAAACCTTCTTCCCCAACTTTTCTCTAACCCACCTCAATCACCTCCATTTCTCCCCTTCACCACCACCACCACCACCATTAAAACCCTTCGAAAATCCTCTTTCTTCCACAATCCACCTCAATCCAATTGCAAAACGACCCTTTTCAATTCTTCCCTGATTTGCGACCCGTTCTCCTCATCCTCATTACCTTGGTTTGTGTCATCTTCTTCCACAAATGGTGTTTTCAAGGGTGAATTATGGTCTTCTAAACCAGGTTCATCTCTCGGTTCTTCAAAGGTTTGTGTCATCTTCTTCCACAATTCACCCTTTCAATACCAACTTTGTTCATATTCTCATTCTCTGATCAAGCGAATTTAGAGTAGCGAAATACATGTGTACTGATATCATGCGATGCAAATAATGATGCCCAAGAAGAGCTGCAACAATGTAGGGTCAAACTCTCTTAACATAGAAAATAGTAAGGGATTCTCATAATTTCTAGAAATAAAATCCAGAAAAATCAAGCAGATATTGTTTGGGATGACCCAGAAAGTGCATTATGTTTCATACCAAAAGCACATGAAAACACAAATCAATAGGCAAACACATCACAATTCCGTCAACAGAACAAAGCAATAAGATTAATTAGAAAGTAATCTTAGGGTATGATTTGGGTTTTTGAGAATGAAAAAGAATGGATGAGAGAGAAAGTCATTAACCCACACTTAAAATTCATAACCCAAATTTTATTTTTGCAAGGATTTGAATTGAAATAAGAAAATAATTCATAACCCTTCTTTAATTAATTAAGGAAAAGAACAATTCAGAGGTTATGTTCGAGCTGGATTGTGGAAGAAAGACGATTTTCGAGGGGTTTTAATGGTGGTGGTGGTGGTGGTGGTGGTGAAGGGGAGAAATGGAGGTGATTGAGGTGGGTTAGAGAAAGGTTGGGGAAGAAGAGTTTAATTAGGGATAATTGGGTAATTAGGTTTAATTAGTGAAATTAAGGGAAAGTCAAAGGTCATTAAGCATGGTCAACGGTCAATTAGCAGTTCATTCGGTAAAATGGCTGTATCGATATTACATTTTGTAAGTTAATGGCTGTTGTTGGGGAAAAACGAAGTTTAAGACTGTTTAATTGAAATTGAAGAAACTTGGTCGCTGTTGTTGGAGAATGATCCGACTATCATTGTTTGAGTTTAGAAGCGAACAACAGTGTACGTTACTTGGGATCGAGGCAAAGTTACGGATAGAATTTAAAAAGCTCACACTCATTCACACATACGCATCTAAAAATACCAAAATCACTCCTCAGTCCTCACTTTCCTTTGATCTCCCATCAATGGCGTCTTCTCATCACCTCTTACAATCTACCATTTCCAATAACCCTTCTTACCCATTTCATCAAACCCTCAAAACTTCTACACTAACCATCCTTCTCAAAACTCACAAACCAACAAAACCCACCACCAAATTCCAAATCACTGCTTCAAATGACACTAATAACAATGGCACCGATTCCTTTTCGTACCTTCAAATGTGGAAGAAAGCCATTGATAGACAACAAAAGGAGATTAAATTTGACAAAATTTCTCAGAATTTACCAACCCCAAAACATACTGAGGTTAAAACTGATAATCATGAAACTATGGCGAAGAAGAGCTTTGAGTTCCAGAAGATTCTAGAAGTTTCTAAAGAGGAGAGAGATAGAATTCAGCGAATCCAGGTTATTGATCGTGCTGCTGCCGCCATTGCTGCTGCTCGTGCTCTTCTCAAGGATCGGAAACCTACATCCAATGCCAAGGCGACGAGTTTGGGTTCGGCAGATTCGGCTTTGGCGAATTTTAGGGTTCAATCTGATAACAATGCAATTTTGAGCTCAGATAATCACAATGGCGGTAATTTTTGAGTTTTACCTTTATTTAGAGAAATTATTCTATTGAATTTGAGGTTGAAGTTGCAACTTTTTTGATGCATTTTGTCAAATTGTTAGGAAAATGATGAATATGATTGCAATATTCATTGTGTAATTAGTGTAGAATCATATTTAGGTATGATAAATTTTTTTTTTTTGGAGATAAAGCTAAAATATTTTGAAAGCACATTTTTTATCTGATTATTATATTAAAATTGTCTTTGTTTTGGAAGGTGCACCAAATATGACCCGATGATGAGGCCAAATTGGAGTTGTTTGCGGAATAAAGATTGGACCCTTCAAACATATGAAAACTAAGAAAAGAATATGACCAAACAATGTTGATCTTGGATAAAAACTCACTTGATTTCACTCACCAAGAAGCCCTTATCCCCACACTCTCAATTAAGGCTTCACTCACCTTAATCTTCATGGGATCTTGATATAATCTTTCTTTGCTTCACTCACAAAGACAAGAAGATAGAATAGGAAATGCTCTTGCACTTTCCCTTTGAAAGAGAAACTCCCTCTCTTGAATTCTAATTGCTTAGAAGTGTTTTTTTATTAATCATCAAAAACTACCTATTACAATGAGTAAATGGCCCTTTATATAGGCATAAGACAAAAGAAGCACATGCCTAGCACATGGCTTTTAAAAAACACAAATAGTCATGTGACTAATTAAAAATTCACATGCCTATTTTTTCAAAGACAAGAACAATCTAATTACTTCTAATTATAAGCTATTATTTGTCCTCTTTTGTAACTTGTATTAATCTCTTTGTCCTTAGCCATATTCAAGCGTGTGCACTCATGCCGAAGTGTTGAAAATCTGCGCCATGTCAAACATGGTGCAAACTCCCCTTCTTAGAAAAGAATTGTCCTCAATTCTTAGGCGCTATGATGTCTTGGCTCACAACAAATAATCACAACCAAATGCACCACCTTTGACCATATACTTACTGAAATTGTAGGTTGTCTTTTGCACCAACACATCAACATACCCATAAAAAAAATGTTATCCATATTCGCCCAACTTGTGTTGATAAATGCTCCAGCCCGTATTCGGATGATGAGCCAAATCCATATATTAAACAAGCTTACCAAGGTGATTAGCTTGTTTGTCTTACCAAGACTCCATTTGATTTGTTGCATTCTCCCCTTCTTAGAAAAAATTCGACCTCGAATTTTCGTAGGGTTAAATTCAACAAATTCACTAACATGAACAAAATCCATTAGAGGTGATTTTTCAAGTGCAAAATTCACCTTGATAAACGCATGCTTCCTAGCTTGCTCCATATGTAAAAGAACCGTCAATTTTGGATGTGAATTATCAACTACTTCTACGCACTTTTTTGTAGAACCAACATCCTCCATGCAAGATGTCTCAACTACCTCTTGAAGATCATGATAAATTTCAACACAAGATGTCTCAACTACCTCTTCAAGATCATGAACAATTTCAACACAAGATGTCTCAACAACCTCTTCACAAGATCCTTGAACAACTTCTTCTTTGCATGGTTCTTGAATGTCATCATGAGAAGGAACCATTGGTGTGATATGAATTTGTGAGTCAACATGCTTACTTTTAATCTGAAATTTAATCCTAACTGGATCAATATCAGGAATATATTCATGAACAACCACTATCCTCGAATCACCATATTGTTTTTGCAATTTTTGTTGAAATTTCATTTTCTCTTCAAAAAGAAAAATTGCTCTACTAACGCGTCTTAGTTGACTATAAACCTCCACCAATTGCTCATTATAAAGCTCATACGAGAACCAATCATCCTCTTGTAGACTCGCTACTTGTTCCTTTCTAAGTCTTTTTTCCTCATCCCACCATGATTCAAGTTCAAGTTTATAAGCTTCACAAGCTAGGGCCTCTTTTTTTTGTTTATCAAATGCCTTGTTCATTTTTGCCCATGATGATTTCATCTCCTAAGACTCAAGATTCCCTCAAAAAAATGATGTGTGAGAGTGAGGAAAAGTGAGAAAAGAAAGAAAAGAAAACAAAAGAAGTTTCGAAATTTTTGTGCACAAAAAACAAAAAATCAGAAACCATACAGCAAAATTTCAGAAAATTGTATGAAATGTTTGCTACTGTAAACCCGACCAAACCACCTCCATTATTGATGAAATTTGGTGACAATAAAGTTCCATGTGTCTATAACTTCCTCCAATTGAAAACACTCAAATACGTGGTCTAGTTTGATCACAATTCAAAATTTCCTCCAAACGTGCAATCTGAACAGTTTCTGTGACCTTTGGTCAAAAACATATGCACATCTTTTTCTCTACAACTTCAAGGAATAAACAAAAAGATCCAAAAAAAACTAGACTCAAAAAGAACCAATTTGAAAAAAAGAAACGATGAAAAAGACTCAAAATTGAAAGAGAAATGAAGAAAATACAATGGACACAAAAAAATGAGCCCTCCTGTACTTTTTGCAACACAACAATGAAATGGTTCAATCAAGAAACCTATGAAATGTAAGGAAAAGTGCACAAATGATGTGGTATAATGAATATAGGATAGTTATTGATAATGTGATGGAAAATGAAGGCCAAAGGAACGATTCTTGATAGGTTTTCGAAGACAACTTACTAAGGTACCCAAAATTGATCTGTTTTGGGCAGTCTATAAAGAAACATGCATATCTCCTTCACTAATCAACGAAATCTAATAAATCCAAAGCCAAAAGTTCACCAACTCAATGAAGAATATTGTGTAAAAACAGTTTTCAAAAATTCCAACAATACGTCCTCCAAAATGATCACGTTTTGGACCCTAAAAACTGACAGAATCTGAAATTTTTTCGCACCTTCAATGTCTTCGGTTTTTGGCTATTCTTTTCATCAAAACCACTTGAACTATACACCCCACAAGGACTTTTAGGCTCTGATACCAATTGCACCAAATATGACCCGATGATGAGGCCAAATTGGAGTTGTTTGCGGAATAAAGATTGGACCCTTCAAACATATGAAAACTAAAAAAAGGATATGACCAAACAATGTTGATCTTGGATAAAAACTCACTTGATTTCACTCACCAAGAAGCCCTTATCCCCACACTCTCAATTAAGGCTTCACTCACCTTAATCTTCATGGGATCTTGATATAATCTTTCTTTGCTTCACTCACAAAGACAAGAAGATAGAATAGGAAATGCTCTTGCACTTTCCCTTTGAAAGAGAAACTCCCTCTCTTGAATTCTAATTGCTTAGAAGTGTTTTTTTATTAATCATCAAAAACTACCTATTACAATGAGTAAATGGCCCTTTATATAGGCATAAGACAAAAGAAGCACATGCCTAGCACATGACTTTTAAAAAACACAAATAGTCATGTGACTAATTAAAAATTCACATGCCTATTTTTACAAAGACAAGAACAATCTAATTACTTCTAATTATAAGCTATTATTTGTCCTCTTTTGTAACTTGTATTAATCTCTTTGTCCTTAGCCATATTCAAGCGTGTGCACTCATGCCGAAGTGTTGAAAATCTGCGCCATGTCAAACATGGTGCAGAAGGAGTTGCTTAATGAGCAATTGATCGTTAGTTTGATAGTTTTGTGATCCTTATAGAAGCTTGAAATGAATGGTACCTGTAAAGCCTATTCAAAGATTAAAGGAAAGGGTCAAGAGTTGGTGAGTTATGATAATTTCTATATGGCAAGGAAAAGAAGTTCACTTAGATTGTGTTTGTAGAAAAAAAGTTTAGGAAGGCAAGGAATGGATGGTAAGGGAAGGGGGAGAGAAGGTACGGGAGGAAAAGGAAAGGGGGGAGGAAAGTTGATGAGTTTTTCTTTGAAATCTTTCTATTATTGGAGAAATATATCTCTTACAAAATACAAAGGAACTCATGCCTTCATGTCCTTCCCCTCCTCATTAGCTATACAAATGCATCCCTCTGTTTCCTTCCTTCCTTTTCTTTCTCGACTTTATTATATCCTACCAAACCATCAATGCTTGCAGTTAAGTACACATAATGGCCTTAATGCATGTTCTTGTCATTTGCAAAAAAAACATCTCTTTAGAGAATGAGTGTCAAATTACTATGTGAAAAGACGTTCCAAGTTCCCACCATAAATAGAGTAAAGGATTTGATATCCCTACTTACAGTATTCTAAAGTTAGAGAGAGAAGGACATTGACATGTCAAGTGATGAGGAAAGGTTTATGAAAGTATGGAAGCAGTAGTATTGTCACACACCCAATGTAGTTCTTTATAAGTATATGTATTTAAAAGATATTCGAGAACATGCCAGATCTCATTACAAAGGGGTTTAGGGAAAAAGTACTTTGGCTTGCCTGAATTCCAATAATAAAGTAAGGCAGTAAAATTGGTGGAGCAAAGTTCCCCACAAAAAATAGTATGGGAGAAATGGTTATTTTTCATTAGTTTGGTATTTTTCATCTAGTAAACATATATCTACCTTTTTTATCATTATTTCGATAAATCCTTCAAATCAACCAATTAAATTAACATAATTTTCATTCCCAAAAGCCAACATACCTTTAAAACCTCAAAACCCCTTTCATCAATGGCATCAATTTCTTTGAGAAAATGTTAGTAAGAAGGTTTAGTATTTTTTAATGCTCTTAAAGAAAAGCTCTAGTTTCCTCCTCTGTTCAGATTTTCTGCAATTTGTTTTTAAAACCCATATTTCAAAGTTTTAATTCCCTTTCTTTAAAGCTTCCAACAATTAAAATGGTGAAGATTTTATATTTTTGATGGTGTTTATGGAAAAAGGTGGATAGTATTATGAGAAGGAAAACAAGAAGGTAGAAGAAGAGCTTGATGGATTGGAATGAATTCAAAGATAGAAATGTGGCAATTTTACTAGAAAATATTTCCTCCGGGTCCCCTTAGAGTAAATATTAAATCCTCTTTTGACATACTAATTTACTCTATTACTATTTACACTTATTCCAAACACTCAATATCCAGCATTTTATCCTCCCTTAATTAATACTCCCCTTTTCCCTTGATCCAGGCAAGTCCTAAAAATAATTTTTGCTTCAAACTCTTTTAAAAACCCTATGCACTCATGATTGTATTACAAAATTAAGAAAAGTGATTTTGAAGCCTTTAATTTGTGTCTTAGGATGAGTCCTACATTGCTTAAAGAGTAAACATAGGTTGAGTGAAATGATTTAAAATGTTCTTTTCAAAAGCATTTTTTGAGATGATATGGATTCGAAAAATGAGTGTTGCACAATCAGTTTTGTCATTTTGTGGCTCGGTTGTTTTCAATAACTTTAGTGTTGAGTCAAGACCCAATTCCCGTGACCTCGGTGATGAGTTTGATCACTTGGTCGCTCATGCTTTATCTTGCACTATCGAGAATGAAGAAGTGAGGGACATGAGCTATGGAGTGTTGAGATTTGGTGTGCATAAGTGAAGGCATGGCTCAAGTAAAGGCATGCTCATTCATGGCAGCAGCAAGCTCTCACAAGCCAGCAGGTGCAGGAGTGATCTGCTCGACCCATAGAGCATAAGCTGCTCCAGTCGAGCCACAGATCGAGCCAACACGCAGCAAGGATCCAGTAGGTTTTGGAAGACGGCTCGACCGGGTCAAACCCAGCTCCGGTCGAGTGGAATGCAGCTGTCCAGATGCAGGTTTCTGTTTTATTGTTGTGGTATTGTAGGCTTTAAGCCCTTTTGTCCTAGGTTATTCTAAAGTGTCTTTGGGCTATATAAGGAGTCTTAATACATTATTAGAGTAGTGTGTGAGGCATATACAAGATTGAGAGCTAGGGTTTAAGCCAAAAGAGTTCTTTGTTTATGCATTTTGTGAAAGATTGAAGTAAAGCTTCAATCTTTGCTTTGGGAGGGTCTTCTTAAAGCTTGAAAGGTGAGTCATTAGTGTATATATTAATGATAAGAAACTTTGTTTGAGGGGGAGGTATCGTTAGATACCTCATATATTCTTGTGTTTGTGTTCATTGTTGTGGGCTTGTGGTGCTCTGTTTTTGGTTGGTTTCTTTGCACTTGTTATTTTGTTGTTTCTTCACTAAAGTTTTAGCCCATTCACAACATTTTGGAAAGATAACAGAAAGTTCGGATCCTGTATTACTAACTAAATGTAAGAGAGAAGTTGGCCTGCAACCCCTCTTTTGAGTGTGTATGTGGTGGTGGTAGGGTAGGGGTTGGGGGAGGGCAGGGGAAGTTAAATCAATTATGTGCCATTTGCCAATTGCAGAGCAATATTTGTATAATGCACTATAAAGGCAGAAAACGATATAAAGTCTATAATCTATGATGTATCCAATAAGTGGAAACACATCCAGAGTAGCCACCTCGCTTCTCAGCTTCTATGCATCATTTGGAAAGTTGGAAATCAATGTCAATGTTCTTTTCTTCTCATTTTAACTAAATTAAGTCAATTAGCTCAACTTTCAATATCATTGAAAATATCACTCTTTTGGAAACCTGGGATTTGATATGTATTATGTAGACTATGTTGAAAAATGAAACTTAATTCAAACATGAACCATCTTTTACTGAAATAATAACGGTTTTACTGGACAAGTTCAATCTGCACATAGAATTGTTTATTGTTGGAGAACTAATTTTTATAGTCATTTGGGATACATTGTGAATTAGCAGGAACAGATAGTAGAAGCTTTCACACGCCTCCATCAAGAAATTCTGGAAGTGGTCCACCTGGTCCGGACTTTTGGTCTTGGACACCCCCAACAGAAGATGATTCCAGTGGACTTGATGTTTATAATGTAAAAAAAGCCCCCATAAGCGCTGGGAAGCAATATTTAACAGACAAGCTGATGGAAAAAGAGAAAGCTTCAGATTTTCTCTCTATACCAATGGAGAGTACTAACTTGGAAAGCAACCTTATCGCACCTCTGCCACCTTTTCAATCACTAATGGAAGTGCACAAAGTAGAAGCTCTTAACATCAGTCAGGAAGCACCTGTTAAAGAAGATATTGGTGCTCAGTTTTCGGCTCATGCAGCAGAAGCAGCTCATGCTCTACACAACATAGAAGAAAAACCATCATATGGAGTAAATCCTGATGGGTCAAGGCGGTGGAAGGAAACTGGAGTTGAAACAAGACCTGATGGTGTTGTTTGCCGCTGGACATTAAACAGAGGTGTGAGTTCTGATGGAGTTGTAGAATGGGAAGAGAAGTATTGGGAGGCAGCTGATGAATATGGTTACAAAGAACTGGGGTCTGAGAAATCTGGACGTGATGCTACTGGAAATGTTTGGCATGAGTATTGGAAGGAGTCAATGTGGCAGGTATTTGAATTTGCCGGTTTTTTTATAAATTAGTAAAAGTCATGATATTTTTGAACATTTTACGTTGAAAAAAAACCCTAAAGCATATTGTCTGATAATTTTTTAACATATTAGTAAAAAACAATACAGTCAATGTTAGCACATATAAACTTTTTAAGAGGGATTTAGCGCATAAAAACTTGAATAGGGCAGTTTTAACATCCCAAAGAGAGGATTCTGTCTCTTCTGGTTGTTTTGATTTATGCAGCTTTAGGGGGTATGTGGTGTGAGTTTTCTTTGGTTCTCTCTCTTTCTTCTCATTCCTTTACATCTCTTTATACCAAACCATTAATAATAATAAAATTTAACATTAGCTTATCTCTCGTTATGCGATTTCCTTTCCTTGACATTTTCTTTTGTCATTCCAAACACCAATCTACTAGAATCAAATGCACAATTGATTTTCTAAGGGTGAAAAGAGAGTAATTGTCTTCTTAGGGAGTATTCGGTATACAAAGTTATTGCAATGGCTTTATATGAAAAAAATTATCCATAAAAATAGCCGACCCCATATGTTGGGATTAAGGCTTTGTCTTCGTTGTTGTTGAAGTGTTAATTAAAATTGTCTTCCTCATCTGATATGTGCAGGAGCATGGTCTTTTACATATGGAGAAGACGGCAGATAAGTGGGGAAAGAATGCAAATGGTGACGAGTGGCAAGAGGAATGGTGGGAACATTACGATGCCTCTGGTAAAGCTGATAAATGGGCACACAAGTGGTGTAGCCTCAATCCCAACACTCAAGTTGAGGTTGGTCATGCTCATGTTTGGCACGAGAGGTATGAAAACACGAACTCTACTAGTAGTTTAATTGTTTTCTCTATCAGAATAGACAACCTCCTCTTTATCTATGGTCAAAAAATTGTCACCCCTCACCCCCTTTTCCCGCTTGCTCATGGGGACATTGAACTCATGATCCATTAAAAAAGGCCTTGTATATAAGATATAATCAGAGCATGCTCTTGTGCAAGATGTTCCTTCGAGAATGCATTACTACAGATTAGTATGTTTTTAATTACCTACAAAAAGTGGCATCATTCATTTGTTGTCTCTTGTTTAACTAGTTGTAAGATGATAAAAAACATAATATTTGGCAGGTGGGGAGAAACATATGATGGTCAAGGTGGAAGTACAAAATACACTGATAAATGGGCAGAGCGTTGGGAAGGAGATGCTTGGGTAAAATGGGGTGATAAATGGGATGAAAACTTTGATCTAAACAGTAACGGGGTGAAACAGGGAGAGACATGGTGGGAAGGTAAGTATGGGGACCGATGGAACCGCACATGGGGCGAGCAACATAATGGTTCCGGATGGGTACACAAGTATGGCAAAAGCAGCAGCGGAGAGCACTGGGATACTCATGTGCCAGAAGATACTTGGTATGAGAGGTTTCCACATTATGGCTTTATGCATTGCTTTGAAAATTCTGTCCAGCTCAGGGAAGTTCAGAAACCATCTGATTCCGAGGGTTGATAAATCTATGGTGCTAACTGCTAAGCTATCGAACGTTCTATGTACAAAAAAAGATAAAATAAAATCTCAAAAGCCCTTCTATAAAATAGGGACATATAATAATAATTTTTTACTTTATTAATAATAGTTATTTACTTATACATTCTCCATTTGCGCCCTGTCCTAATAACATATCTGTCGCACATATTTTCATCTAAATTCAATATTTTTCTGTATTCTCACATCCTTTTCTTCTATTCTATCACCTGTTTTGTTTCATTATTTTATTATTTAAACTTACTATTTTTTTTTTATAAAAAAAAAAACTTTATTTTAATAGCAAATTTAGAGGCAAATAGGAGTACTTTAAGAATAAAATTGGAATAAAATTGGCCATATTTTAAGACAGTTCAATGTTGTGGATTGTGGAATAATGTTCATGAGCACAAAAGGATTCACCTCGATTAATTGCCACTTTGAAGATACTAAGTTATTATCGAATATTCGGTAAAATTATCATTATACAATCTAATAAATAGAATGTAAAATTTCACATGGCATTCTCATAGGGATTTGCCTTATGAAATTTTTTTTTTTTGGCAGTTAAGTATAATATATATACCAAGAGGTCCAAAAACAAAACATGGCCCAAAATTAACTTGGAGCCAAGCAAAATACCTCAACAGGCTGAGGTCCAACCAAACTACCTATAACAAAAGAAGATCTCTCATACTATCTGTACATCTAGAAGAAACCCTAAAAATGATCTCTCTAGCTATTTGGTTGGGAGTACAAAAATTTTTATCAAAAACTATCAAATTTCTCTGCTTCCATATCCCATAAATCATCTCAGTCCAGATCATCACAATATTTTTTGCTCGATCAGTCTTTTTACCATTCATCCACTGCATAAGCTCAATTTCCTCTTGAATGTCTCCTGCATTATGGTGGAAGTTAAGCCCTGTATAAATCAGCTTCTTAATGTCCTGGGCGCTCCTACACTCAAAAAAGAGATGGTGGACTGATTCAGCTTCCTGATGGCAAATATCACATTCTATCCTGCAATCCTCCTTCCATTTACTGATGCGGTCTTTAGTAGCGAGCTTGTTTTGAATTGCTAGCCATGTAATAAAAAGAGCACTTGGTGATGCGAGGTTTCTTTTCATGATGTTTCTCCAGCTCACATTTGGCAGATCAGCGATAAACTGGTAGTAAGCTTTGCCTATTGAGAACCTGCCTTTATGAAGAAGAGTATTCCACCCCCCAAGTTGGGCAACTGCATCTCTCTGCTTGATGATCTTCTTGAAGCTCCACAAAGCGTGAATAGAAACACCAACATGATGGATATCGCTACTTTTGAGGTAGTAGCTATGAACCCATTTAACCCACAGATTTTCCTTTCTTTGCTCCAGGTTCCACAGGTGCTTAAGAAGGGCAGCCTTGTTCCACTTTTGCATATCCCTAAGGTTCAGCCCTCCTTTATCATGGGGAAGGACCAATTTGTCCCAAGCAACAGCCGCTTTCCTTGATATCCCTTCCTTCCCGGTCCAGATGTAGGATCTACACACATCTTCTATCATTTTTATGAGTTTCTTGGGCAGGCAGAAGATTTGGGCCCAAAAGTTTTCAACCCCCCGAATGACACTGCGCACTAGCTGAATTCTCCCTGCATAAGATAAGAGTTTTGAAGACCACCAGTGGATTCTGCCAATTATCTTATCGAGCAAAGTTCGACAATCATAAACATTGAGTTTCTTTGAGTGAAGCGGAACACCAAGATATCTGAAGGGAAAGGAGCCAATTTCCATATGAAGATATTGGATGATCTCGGTGTGAGTGTGCTCTGAAATCCCTGTTGTATAGACATTGCTTTTACTGGGGTTTGCCTGAAGACCCGAGGCTGCTGAGAAGGTTTCAAAGGTATTCATGACCTCAACTAACTTTATATCACCACCACAGAACATAAGAAGGTCATCAGCGAACATGAGATGAGTGAGATTCACTCTACTGCAACGGGGGTGGAATTTGTAATTCTGATTGTTCTTCAAGTTACCCATGAGCCTTGACAAATACTCCATGCCTATAGCGAACAGATAAGGCGAGAGGGGATCACCTTGGCGCAGGCCTTTCGCAGCTTTGAAAGGCTTGAGGGGTTTACCGTTTACCAGAATGGAAAAGGAAACAGATGTCACACAGCACATGATCCACTTGACATATTTAGGAGGAAATCCCATCTCTTCCATAACATGCTGCAAGAAGGTCCAGTCAAGGGAGTCATAAGCTTTTTTGAGGTCAACTTTCACCATACAGCTAGGCCTGTTGTTCTTCGTGTTGTACCCCTTGATGATTTCTGTAGCTAGCAAGATGTTATCTGAGATTTGTCTCCCTGGGATGAAGCCGGACTGGGCAAGGTCAACAACTTTACCAATAACAGATTGCAGTCTATGAGTCAGAATCCTAGATATGATCTTGTAGAGAACATTACAGCAGGCAATAGGTCTGTATTCACCCATATTTCTAGCATTGCTCTTCTTGGGGATGAGGGTGAGGGTAGTGCAGTTAATGGGGGGAAAGAGGGTTCCTTCGGTGAAGAAATGTTTGACAGCAGTGATAATATCATCTTTAATGATGTGCCAAGTAGCTTTGAAGAATTTAGCATTGAACCCATCGATACCCGGAGCTTTATTATCATTGATGCCGAACACAGCTTGGCGAATTTCCTCCTCAGTGACCTCATGAATCAAGCAGGAGATATCATCGGCCTGAAGTTGAGGGCCCCTACGCATACTCTCCCTATCAATATCCATCAGCGAACTAGTGGCCGTCCCTTGAAGCTTCTTGTAAAAGTCAACTATTTCTTTTTCAATATCTTCTTGCTTTGTTAAATGATTTCCCTCAGTGTCCCAAAGATCATAAATACCATTCAAGGCTTGTCTTTCTTTGATGGATGCATGGAAATAAGCAGTACTTTCATCTCCATATTTAAGCCAAGCAATTCTGGACTTTTGCTTTAGAGCAACACCATCAATTTTCCTCCAATGTCTCAGGTTCTGTAAGGCTCTTTTCTCTTCTGCTATGAGGTTGCTGTTAGAAGGATCCTTTTGAAGATTAGTTTGGACCACATCTAACTCATTCTCATATTGGTGGATTTTCTCACGAATCCCTTTGAACTCTAAGGAATGAAGAAGCTTGAGTTCCCTCTTGACGTTTTGAAGCTTCCTCCAAACTTTCTCACTTCCATTGCCACAGACTTCTTCTTGCCAAGCCTTTTCTACCTTTGTCATGAAATCCGGGTGATCCACAAGGTAGTTCAGGAATTTGAAAGGCTTTTTGATGCTAGGAGTATCTTGATATAACTTGACCAAAAGCGGGCTGTGATCAGAGGTTTTCGCATTGTCATAAAGGACTGGCGTAGAAGCAAAGTAGTTCATCCAAGCGAGGTTCCCAATGGCATGATCAATCTTAGAAATAATTCTATTCTGCCCTTCTTCTCTATTAGACCATGAGAAGCTATGCCCAACTTCTTTCAAAGCATGAAGATTCATATCCTCCATTCAACTGCTCATATCATGGATTTCATATGTGTTGGGACGAGTTCCATGACGGTGCTCAATATTATAAATGGCATTGTAGTCCCCTATAAAGAGCGTAGGGGGATGGTAATTGAGATTGCGCAACTCCTTCCAAAGGTCTTTCCGGTCCGCCACCGTGTGGAGCCCATAAATGAACACAACATTAAAAGTATCATTTTTTTTAGGGTGCACTTGAACTGCTATGAATTGAGAATGCTCGCAAATAAGATCAACATTACACTGACTTTTCTTCCATCCAACCCATACTCGTCCTTTCCTGTTGTGGTCATAGTTGCTCAACCATTGCCAACCTGTTCCAAATTTGCTCTGAATTTTGTCCTGCTTATCCTCCTTGACTCTAGTTTCAAGTAAACCAACAAGCCCAATGTAATTTTTATCATTTTTTACCTCTTTTATTTTACTTGGGTTATTTAAACCCCGAATATTCCATGAGAGGATCTTCATTGAGAACTGGAGGGATTTACAGGGATCCCGCCCCTATTCGAGACATTTTCAATATTCTGTTCAGGTTCCTGGATCTGCTGTGCAGTAGGTAGTTTGGGCGTTCCTAGCTGCTGATCAGTAGGCGACATTGATCTCCTTGTTGCCTTTTTCCTGTGCACTGTTGTCCACTCTAATTCCTTCCCCTTATTGCCTTCAACATTATCATGTGAGCTTCCCTGTTGGACTATAGAGACGCTGCTGCTAGCACTAACTTCAGAGGGATCAGATTTTGAATTCTGATCTTGTGGTTCACTACGGCATTGCTGCTGTTCAGCATTCACTTTACTGTTTTGGCCCATAATTTGCTTGCTGTTGCTTGTCTCTGCATTAGTATTTTGGTGCTGGTTTTTATCTTTACACACGTGACCAACCTTGTGGCATTTCGAGCAGTAGTAGGGGTACCACTCTGGCATAGTTAATTGATCAAACTCATTCCCATTACTATCTCTAATTTTTACATGTTTCACTAATGTCTTGGTTATATCAACCTCAACCAACACACGAGCATATGAGACACGCAATTGCTTAGAAGTACAATCATCGGCATATAGTGGAACCCCAATGGCACTAACAATACGGCTTAACGATTCTTCACCCCAACAGTGCAACGGCAATTTTGGAAGTCTAAACCATACATGAATGACCCTAAGAACTTCCTCATAAAAATCAAACTTAGTGCTCCAGCTTTTAACTATAACCGGTGTTCTTCCCATAAAGTAAGGTCCCGAACATAATATATCTCTAACATCGTTCTCATTTTGGAATTTTAGAAGGAAATAGCCATCATCATGGGGGTAGATTGTTGGCATAGTGACATGATTCCAATTCTTCCTAATAAACCCTCTAACAATTTCGGGATTTGGTTTTTCACCCACAACATAGAACACCATAGCTTTTTCCCATTCATCAACAAGGTTCTTAAGATCAAGGGCATTTAATTCAACAATTGGGCAACCATTATCTAAACAAGGAGGGATATACTTTAATGGCATACCTTTTTGAGAAAGTTTTGGGAGTACTTTCTCTTTCCAAGATGCAATTGAAGATTTTTGAGTACCCTCAGTGCTGCCTGCTTTCTTCTGAGATTCCACTCCCTCAAGTAAAATTTTCAACTGTTGAATTTGTTTGCTTAATTCTTCCAGTTTTGAGCTGTGAGCATCGGTCTTCTCATCCTCCTTTTGATCATTAACTGGTTTCTCTACTTTGTCTTCTTCACTCCTACTGTTGTCTTTCAATTGAATTGTTGCTAAATTGTCTAGGGTTTTTTTCAATTGGTTGAATTGAGCCCTCAAATTCTCCAATTGAGATTGTTTCCCCCCATCCAGGTCTGCTGTAGCTTCTGTATGCTCACCCAAATCAGTTTGTTGTGCTGATTGCTGTACTGAAACTTCACTCGCTGTCTCCATTGCTTCCCCTGAGTTTCGAAGTCCTTCTGCACTACTTCTGGTTTGGACGGTGGTGTTTCTACCTCCTCCCCTCCCTCCACGACCTCCTCTCCCCCTTCCTACCATAGTCTAGATGAGTGGTGGCCGGCGGCCAAGCTGGGCTGAAGAACCGACAACACTGTGTTCGACGGTGCTTGGGTTTGGAGCTTCTCTCTCTAGAACTTTTTTTTTTTTTTTTTTTTTTTGATTTGCCATATGAAATAATTCTTACCTTAGATAACATCAACTTATTCTTATAATATATGAGTGGTATATCTTAATTAGATATAATCTGTTAAATTTTATTGGAATAATATATTTTTGAATTTAAAAGCTATGTAAGCTTTCCATTTAAAGTTTCTTAGAATATATAATTGTTTTTTTATGTTGAAATATTTGCTAATTAATAAAGTTTTTTTATTAAAATTCTAATTTCTAAGATATTTAAACAAGAATTAAAATATACATAATAATCAAAAATTATTTTGAGAATGACAAAAAATATTATGATAATATTGATGGAACATAACCCAAATTTGCCTTAAAAGTATAAGAGCTTTAAATAATACTTATATTAATTAACGATAGAATTTTTCTATTAGAAGCACTATATATTCTAAAGTTATCTACCTATTTTTTAAGAAATATTATAATTTTATATTGATAGCATGTAATTGCATCTCGATTAAAAACTTCGTGCATTGTACGAGTTTCTGTACTAATTACTTTAATTCATCAATTGATTAATGTTTGAATTTATTAGTTATGAAAAAACTAATAAATCGAGTTTTATTATTGAACTTTAAAGCATAATTGTTTCATATTCAATCATATTCTTGTTAGTCTATTAGAGTAAAATATATTTAGGAAATTCCGCATGATAATCCTAAGGTTTTGGATTTTTCACGTGGTAACCAAAACTTATAAAAAATCCACGTGGTAACTATGAGGTTTACATAAGTGTTCCATCGTGACCTTTTTGCACATAAAAACATTAGCCAACGTTAATTTCAAAGCTTTGAGGCTGCTGTAGGCCTATTTATGCGACTCACTATTTCAAATGTTATCAATTTTAACCTTTTTCCCCAAAACATAAAACCCAATTCTACTATTTCATCAAAATCATATTTTTCCCCCAAATCCAATAAAAGTAGAGTTACGATTTATTTTAGGGGAAAAAGGTTGAAACTAATGACATTCGAAATGGTGAGTCGCAAAAATAGGCATAAAACAACGTTAAAGCCTTGAAATTAACGTTTTGCAAATGTTTTATGTGTAAAAAGGTCACAGTGAAACAATTTGATAAACCTCAGGGTTACCGCGTAGATTGTTTAAAAGTTTTAGTTACCATGTGGAATATTCCATTATATTTTCATAAATAAACTATTATTAATATACAGGGCCGGCCTTGAGTTTTTGGGGGCCCAGGGCGAAATATAATTTGTGGGGCCCTAACTATATATACAAAAAAATTTCGAACATCATGAAAGAAAAAGTTATATGAATTAATATAGAATATATAATATAAAATCAGACAAAATTATCAGACAGATTTTCCGGTTCTTCATTGTTATTTTCAACATTCGCATCGTGAACATCATCAGACAGATTTTCGGGTTCTTCTTGTAAACTTGAATTATGTAGTACAAACTTATCCATAGCCCCTTTTTGTCTCTCCAAAAATTCCTCTGTTCGTTGTCTTTTTTTCCGCTTTTTACTTCCAGATAAATATTTTCTTGACATCATCTTAACAAATCTGAATTTATTAAAAACCTATATTAGTGATTCCTCTTAAAAGTATTACTACTAAATTATGAGTTTGTGAATTGTGACATTAAAGAAAAAAAAAATTAAAAGAAAACCCTCTCACTTTTTCCCACTCCCACCGCCTAAATTCCTATTTCCTAATGGCTAAATCCTAATCTTTAATTTAAAGGTTTCAAACACTCAAACACAATTACACAAAATACACAATCATTCAATCAAACAATCAAACATATACCTTGAATTGGAAATTGACGGAAGGACGTAAGGTTGAAGACAAATTGTCGAAGGCCAGTGAACTGCCCAGATGGTCAGCCGTCGGAGGAGAGATGCCCTGATGATAGGCGACTGGTTGGCGCCGGTGACGGACGGAGGAGAGCCAAGTGAACAGTTGTCTTCGAAGTTGGATGGTCAGACAGAGAGAGAGTCTCTTAGTCAGTGAGTCAAGTTTATGTATATTTTTCTTATTAATTTTATTATAATTTATTTATAATTTTATATACTAAATATGGGGCCCTTTATTTTAAGGGTTTTCTGTATTTTGGGAGTGGGCCCTGGGCAAAGGCCCACTTCGCCCCCCAAGTAGGCCGGCCCTGTTAATATACTTACTAGTATAAAAACCGTGCAATGCACGGACTTTTAAATATGTTAATATTGTAATGAAATTTTAGACTAATACTAATATTAATGAATTACGTGGGTAGTAAGCATGGTTGTTAAAATCGCGATTCTAATCCACGATTTGACGATTTTACGATCTAAAAACAAGCGAGCGATTTGAATCGCAAGTAGAATCTTAAAGTTGTAAAATCTTACAATTCTAGTTGGAATGAAATTCTGAGAGGTAGACTCATGAACCAAATATACATGGTTCAAGTGCTACAAGCCCTACAGCATGCCCCAGTCCCACAACAAATGACAGAGACAACAACCCTCATGATTTCCAACAGAATATGAGTCTAACAGTTACACCAAATCCAGATGAGAGCAAAGGTGTGGGATCTAAGCCCAAGGATGGCTTGACATTGAGGTTGGCCAGCAATTCAAACCAAAAGGAGGCCACCAAAACCCAAGAGAAGCAAGCCAAGACCAAGATAGACTACACTGACACAGGAGACAAGACAACTGACAACCAGCAGACCTTGGACAACTTACTGAGTCAAGACCTGTATCAGTGGGACCATACCAAGGCTGAAAATGGCATCTCCCTACATGGACCATGCAGCCTAGGCCCAAGGACAACCTTGGTAATCCATCCTGAAGCCACAGCCACATCACCAAGGTCCTGTGCTTGACACATCAGAAGCAACAACAAGTTGTGTTCTGTTTAAGGTTCTTGAAATGTATTAATAAAAGGGGGGCATGCAAGGCACGTGCCTTTTAAAATAGGAGGGAAAAGTAGTTAGGCTACCAATATAGCCGTTATAGATGAGGCCTATATAAGAAAAGGCTCTCAAGTTGTAAAATACATTACACATTCCATATTGATTTTAGTTTTCAGATTTTCATAGTTTTCAAGTTGTTTTTTTTATTCTCAAACCTTGTGTTTGAAGGCAAGTGTGAGTGCACACTTGGGGGCTCTAATTGTGAACAATTAGACTAGAAGCCATCACCACCATTCCCTTAAGTGATTCTCAGAGAAGGGTTGTGACATCCAAACTAGGACAAATTGCCTAGTGACCATCCAAGAAACAGATCAGAATTCCAAGATTCGTGTTCTTGGTGCTGTTTCTCAAGGTTTTTTCAAGAGTGTGTGCCTTTTTGGGTTGTTAAGATTGGTCAGCTTGTTTTGAGTGCAACACCATCTAGCCAAGCCACCTTTAACTTGGTGCAACTCATAACACGATTCTACGATTTAACGATCCGATTCTTTGATTTAACGATCCAATTCTACTAATAAAGTATGAATTATTTTTAATTTTTCTTATGTACCATATTTTACTAACCTCTTACTCATGTAGACATAAATTTCAAAATTTCCATCATGAAAACTTTTAAAAAACAAATTTTTTAATCCGTATGAAGATTTAAATTAATTATTGACAAAATTTCATTATATTCTTAGAAATAAAGTCAAAGAAACTTTAAGGATAAATGGAGATTAATAATCCCAACTTTGTGTGATCCGCTCAAAACAATCCCAACTTTCGATTATTTTCTAATATACCTAACTTTGCCACTTTGTTGCTCAGGATATACCCTTTAATATGGTAACCAGTTATAACAGGTAAATCACCTGTTATAACCGGTTATAACAGGAAATATGCGAAAGTTGAGATTGTTTTGAGCAGATCACGCAAAGTTGGGATTATTAATCTCCATTTATCCTTCTTATTTCCATGACAAAAAAGGTGATTTACCTGTTATAACCGGTTACCATATTAAAAGGTATGTTTGAGCAACAAAGTGGCAAAGTTAGGTATATTAGAAAATAATCGAAAGTTGGGATTGTTTTGAGCGGATCACGCAAAGTTGGGATTATTTATCTCCATTTATCCAAACTTTAATTCATAAATTGAAACTTTTGAATTGTATAATAATGCTAAGAAACTAGATATTTTAATATTTTTAAGTTTATTTGTAGAATCGTACAATTCGATGATTCGATTGTACCTCTCTAAACGATTCTAAGTAGAATCACAATTTTAACAACTTTGGTAGTAAGTATTTAAACATATATAACATTTTTTTTTGTAAATTTGGGATATATTATTAATATAAAAATACCTCACACTGAAACTTGGGGAAACCCAATCCCGCCGGCATAAAAAACCCCGCGAGGGGAAAAAGCCATTGGAATAGGGGCCCAAGAATCAGGCCACCTAGACAGCATAGGGTGGACTATGCATCATCAATACAGATCCAAAAAACTCCACAAAAAACCTACAGGTTGAGAATCTCAACCATGTCAAACACCTAGCTCCAAACAAAAAAAGGCAAAAGGAAATACATCAACATCTCAAAAACAACAAGCCAGCCATAATACAAGAGAAAAAGCATCAACTATCAACTAATCTATGGCTCCCAAAATCGGTTTCAATGCACCTGTAGCCAAGAAGTTCCTCTGCCCAAACACTAACACGTATCTTCAAAGTGTTGAAGAAATTGGAGATGTCAAAAGAGGAACCCTCAAATTTGATTTGGTTCCTTTGAAACCACAAGGACCAAATAGTGCACCCAAGTATAAGATTCCAAAGAGAGATGCTGCATCTATGAGGCTTCAATGAATACCACGAAATGGAGAATGATGGACATTGATTATGAAGCACTCATGTTACTCCCCACCATTGTAGAATAAGCATCCAAATCCTCCACGAAGAAGGGCAAGAGAAAAGAAGATGAGAGTTAGACTCTAAATCAATCCTGCACAAGGGACACAAAGCATTAGCCATATATATAACATATATATTGTAATTAAAAGAATTAAATAAAGAAACTCAAAATACGTTGTTAAACAAAGGTTATAGATTTTGAAACAATATAATATACTAGTATTATACCCGTGCCATGCACGGGTTATCTACACTTGTGACTTCAGAGATATAAATAATAATTTGTAATTTATTTAGTAAAACACTTCTATCTTAAAAATCGATAATATTTTAGTAAGTAAAACATTCTAATAAAACAAATATAAGATTGCAATAAATAAATTGTAGAATAACTTGACAACAAAATAATTTCCTACAACGATATCAATGCTAAAATCAAATGATCATTATTTGTTAATAGACACATCAAGATGACAATATTGATCCTGCAAATAAAAATAAAATTAATATTAGTAAATAAACATTCTAATAATATATAATAGTTAAATTACACATGTTTTAAATGCAAGATACGTACCTTAAATATTAGAAAATACTTCCTTATATACGACATTTTCAGTCGTATTTTTTGGTTTGTTGTCTTTGTCACATAACAATATTTTGAGACCACGCCTACTTGTTACCCTTGAGACAGCTACATAAAGTTGACCATGACTAAACACAGGCTTAGGAAGATATATTCCTACATATGCCAAAGATTGCCCTTGACTTTTATTTATTGTCATAGCAAAACATAGTGAAATCGGAAATTGCCTTCGTTGTAGTTGTACCGGCAAACGTGAGTCGTCAGAAGGTGTCAAAGTAATGCGTGGAATAAGCACTTTATTTCCTTTGTAGCTGCCAGTAGTAATTGTAGTCTCTATGACATGATCACCCAAATGATTAACGACCAACCTAGTTCCATTGCACAACCCCGCAGAAGGATCAATGTTCCTTAGCAACATCACTGGAGCACCTTTTTTCAAGCGAATCTCATGATTAGGAAGACCTGAACATTTTATTGTGTTAAGGAACTCTACTGAAAATGCATCATTATTAAAGCTAGTATATCCATCTGATTTGCTTATGGAGTCTAAACTCAAGTAAACCTTTTCATCGGCAGGGATCAAAGATAGCACATAATCGTTCACTTGCGTCACAATTTCATTAGTTGGAGCTAACACAGCCCTGTCTTGAAAAAAATTGTCAACAGCCATGTTTTCCAATAAATTTGGATATTTGCTTTCAACAATAGCTGCAATTGGATTTATGAAATCCATAATGAGGATATCTTCTGGAATTTCAATAGTGACTTCTCCATCATTTGGGGCACCAAGCTTTCCGTCACCAAGTTTCAGAATCCATTCCGCAAAATCACGCATTTCGGAAGCATTGCTCACATCACTTTGAAGCCTCATGTTTTTAGTCAAACGAAGGACTTTACATGAATGCCATATACTTGATGAATTTAAAGCAGCAAAAACAATATCGTGACGTGTTCCTTTTGGAATTACAGGCAATATCTGTCGAAAGTCACCACCAAACACAACAACCTTTCCTCCAAATGGTTTAGTTGATGGGAGACCATCAACACCACGCAATGCATCTCTCATACTCCTATCCAATGCTTCGAAACAAAACTTGCTTACCATTGGAGCTTCATCCCAAATAATGAGTTTGGATCTATGCAAAAGAGCAGTTAGCTCGCTATTTGGCTGAATACCTTTACAAATGGAATCTTGATTGATAACTAACGGTATGCCAAATCGAGAATGAGCTGTTCTTCCCTTAGGTAGAAGAAGTGCTACAATTCCGCTCGAACAACAGGTAGAACAATGTCTCCTTGTGATCTAATTCTTGCACATAAAGTTCTCCACATGAAAGTCTAACAAGTTCCACCATGACCATATAGGAAAAAAACACCTCCACAATTAAGGTCGATCGCAGACATGATTTCATCGTAGATGCCACGTTGCTCTATTGTTAAACACGGTAGAAGCTTTTCATGTTCAATGCGCATCTCTTCTTTATCATATCGCATTTCTTCTGCTATTAACTTATTCATGTTATCTCTAATCAACAATGAATCAGGACATAGTTCTTCTGAGAAGTTTTGAAGTGTATAACCATTATTGATTAAAAGTTTTTCAATTTCAACCAACGCATACGTTTTCAATTGGTCATCAATTAGCGTCAATTCTGAAATGAACATATATTTTATATATCATTATCTGAATTTAGAAAGTAATAAATAATAAACTTCTAATATAAAATTATATACTATTTATTACCTGGAATTTGAAGAACTTTTCGTTGCTTGTGTAAAATGTCTTCTGATATAAGATGCCAAGTGTTGTTCCAAACATATTCGGGTCTTGAAACACTATTTGACATTAGAATACAGCGAATAGTCTTCTTAGATAATGACTAGATGCCCAAAAGCTTGCTTCAACAATAGCATCAAGGTATTCTTTGTCATCATCAAGCAACCCCATTGCATAACACGCATCTTTGAACGTGGGATATAAAACACCATTGATAGTCCTGATATCTTCATAACAGGTAGGACGTCTAACAAAATTTAGCAAAGTCCTCATATAAAATCTATCTCCACTTCCAGGATATGCATGATACAATCTTCCTAGTGCGAACCCTTTTTTTCGCGGACACCATTCACGATCTTGTTTTTTCCATACATAAAACCCTGGAAATTCAAAATATCGTAACTTTCTTGCTTCAGGGTACTTTGCATTGCATTTCATCCATTCTAAGAACATTGTCCTTTCAGCCTTTGTATTATTAACTACAGAGTCAATGGATTCATTTTCATTAAAGACAACAGTTTGCTCACCGGGTAAATGAAAACTCAACCGTTCAGCGGGGGGAGTTTTGTAGTGAATCTCAAATCCAAATATTCTCCATGCCGCTTCACATGCCGAAACATATCGGCAATCGTAATATTGTTGAATTTCATCAATTGTATTTTGATCATCACTTGTATTTCGACTTCGAACAAACCCACAGTTACTCTGTCATTACCCTTATTGATGTATTTGAAGAGATATTTGATGGCTCTGGACTGGTTGCACCACTCAACATTTATATGGACTCTATATTTCAACAAAAGTTTACTGTTGTAAGGAACAATATAATGGTTGTCCAACAAAATACTGTTTTTTTCAACAGTAACACCTGTGTCACGTCTTCGATATACAGGGTATTTGGCTTTATCAATTGTTGTCTCTGCATTGTATTTCTTTGGAAAATGTTTTGTACACTTGCCATCATTCATACACGGAGATTTCAAGTTTGCATTACCGCACGGACCGTGCATCATCGTGTCACGTACAATCTTATATAGTTCCTCATCTTCATCCTTGTTTGGAATCTCAGCAGAAATTATAGCATCAATATCTGATGGATTAGGAATCTTATAATCACGATGCAAGAACAAAACGATATGTGCATGTGGTAATCCTCGCTTTTGAAACTCAACACTATATACAACTGTAATGAAAAAATATGTTGATATTAATATTGATTGATAATGAAAATTTAGGAGTTCAAATAAGATTTAACAGCTAAGAATAACTTTTACCTGCATTTGTTTTTCCAAATTGAGCTCCTTTAGTTAGATCTCTTACTAATTCATCCAACTTAATCTTAAAACTCGACATATAATGTCTGGTCTATCCTCAACTCGCAAGCCTGTTTTTTTCACAAACCTTTTCAGTTCTGGCCAGTAAGAATTGCATTTAAATGTTATGAACAAATCAGGGTACCCATACGTCTTACAAATCCCCATTGCATCATGATACAACTCGCTCATGAATCTATCTCCCCCATGGAAAGTTGATGGTAATACAACACAATGACCAGACGGTCTTGAATCAACATTTCGTCTAGTTGCTGCATCCTTTAGATTCATGTAGTTTTCAGCACGCAAAATTGTTTGATTGCGACGTATATAACTTAATCGTTCTGATTCTATCATAGTCCATCCATCAACAATGAATTGTTGGAATAATTTACCAGAACGAATGAAAATGTTGGGCTCATCGTCGCGTCGCGATCCATAATCCTAAATGCAAACCATTCACGCATCGTTAATGTATTCCTAGGATTACTGCTCATAGATTTTTCATTGGACCTGTCTATATGGCCATTTTCAGTTCTATATCCATCTTCACCATAAGGGAATAACAACGGATATTGCAATGGCAAATAGGATGCGTGCAACTCATTGATTTGATGCAAAGGTCCTCCTTTGTATTGTACGACAATATCGCGCTTTTCTATTGAACTATCAATATCTCCAACAATCAATACAGCAACTTCAGATGACGTCGGTAAGTTGTATTGCCTTCCATCGTAATTGCGCTTACCAATCAACTTTATTTGAACTTTTGCATCTTCAGATTCATGTATCATATCTCTAGCCATTCTATAAATCTTGACATATTGATTGTGAACATCTAACATATTCTTTAAATTTTCAACTATGTCATCCTTATAGTCCTCTTGATTCCTTGAACTGAAAAATTTATAGAATAAAAGAATTAAATAAAAATATTTTTCAAAATGGTATAATTGATTGTAATTAAACTCGGATAAATAAAATATACATATATTACCTAAAAGCTTGCTTTCGATTTGATATTTCGTTTTCGCTGTCAACTATGTAAAGTTGCTGAAACTTAGCAGGATTTCCATCATTTGGCACTAAACTACCGATTCGATGGTAGTTTTGACCTCCTAAACGGAAATTATATGTTCCACGACCTTGGTTGACGGTATTATCGATTTTTCCGCCCATTGATGTGAAAGCAAACATCATGTTGTAACCACGAATTTGCTTAACAAAATGCCGACTCACATCGTTGCTCCTACTTAACAAATTCGAGAGGTAGGAAGGGCCGGGTTGTATCAAGTATGGTAGTTGAATCTTCCCTTTCTTGCAACATAACGAAAATTCAGGATTTCTTGTTGCACGATCCTTGCTAACTCGTTCTAAAGCCCACATTTTAGCACCACAGTCTTTGCACTTAAAATTAGGATCTCCAATGTCCCAATAACCTAATAGAAATTAAAATATGTCAATACTAAATTAATGAAAAAACGTGTAAAAAATATAAATGTTGATTGCGTTTAAATAGTAATTAATAAATACCTGTATAGGCATGTTCATGACCATTTATGCAATCTACACAATACATAAAAATTCACTATGTCATATTTAATTGAAATATTCATAATACTCATTGAAAATGTAAAAAATATAAATTAAAATCAACTACTTATGATGTGCATGATATTATTTAAAGTGAACAAAAGATTATTACTGATACCTTCATCGATATCTTCATAAATATGATTAGTCAACTTTTCAGCTGTAGAATCCTTGCTTTTAGTAACATAACCATTACATAGTATGTATTTTCCGGGACTTAATGTACCGTGTTGTGCAGAATAAGATGTTGAAGGACGATCTTGAAACGAATTTGCTCCACAAGTTATGTTTATAGAATCTGAAACCAATTAGTGTATTAACGTACCATTCAATATTTTGGTATGTTTTATGTGTAAATGACAACTACGTGATAACAATTGAAAAAACTTACTATTTGAGACATTCGTATTTGTTAAAGTCCGTAAATGAATATCAACTTCACCAACAATAATTGACGAACATATTGCTTTGCCACGACGTTGTTCTATACATGTAAAAACAAATAACACATCATATATTGTAACTCAAAAAAATTCTATGTTGATGAGGAATGATTTTTAATATTTTAAGTAAGAATATAACATACCATCACAATTCCCCAGTTTATTTTTTTCACTTCGCTTCATATTGAGAATTCTTTTGCGTTTGTAGCGTGCTAATTTAGATGAACTTAGTCCTTCTACT
This sequence comes from Amaranthus palmeri, assembly GCA_019776075.1. Lineage (NCBI taxonomy): Eukaryota > Viridiplantae > Streptophyta > Magnoliopsida > Caryophyllales > Amaranthaceae > Amaranthus > Amaranthus palmeri. Next base: position 258,893 of record JAAKBH010000140.1, read on the forward strand.
AATATTTTGTAAATAATTTCAAGTTAGCACGTAATAATACTAAAAATATAACCATATTTATTAAACAAAAGTGTTTAATAAATGAAATTATAAAAAATGATACAAAAAAGAATCTTAGATACCTTGCTTGCATTGCATTTTCGTTCATATGAGGATAAACTAAAGATACATTTTCCAAAGGGTTATGTGTAGCACAAGTATTTGAATTTTTAGAATTTTCAGGAACTAACTCTGCTACTGATATTGATTGTGAAGAAGTAGATGGGTGCCGAAACACTACAAAAAATGTTGTTTCCTCCCGCGCTTAAAAATGCTATTGCCCACGCTTATATGTGAGGCTAAATTAATTTCCCACGCTTAAATAAGTGTGGGGAAAAATTATGTGGGGAAATTTTGCCCACGCTTATTAAGCGTGGGGAGATGTACATTCAGCCACGCTTATAAGCGTGGGTAAATGCATTTCTAGCCTCAATTATAAGCGTGGGCACATTATACTCACTTTTAAGCGTGGGGAAATTAAGTGAATTTCCAATGATTTATAAAATGTTTATTTATTTTTGGAATGTGCCATGTCATGCCCACGTGACACCTACTAGGCTCCAATTACGCCCCACGTCACTGCCACGTGGATCCCACTTGGCGCCACACGCGCATGCATCCTTCCACGCGTGCCAACTCCAATTCACAAACAATCCATGCGCGCCCAGTAGGTTTCGAACTTGAGACCTCAAGTTCCACATCACATCACTCTTACCACCAGACCAAGTGACGAGTAGTGATTTGTTTTGCAAGGCTATTGTATTTATTAGTTAATGACTCGTACCTTGATTCTTTAGTTGCATAATAATAGTCGTTAATCTATATTATTATTATTAATATTATTTTATATTATTATTATTATTATTATTATTATTATTATTGTTATTATTATTATTTTTATTATTATTATTATTGTTATTATTATTATAACCCGTTTTAGTATATCATTAATATAATATAGTATTAGTCGTACATATTAGTGTTTCATTGGTACAATATTAGTTGTATAAGTATATAACATTTGAGTTTTTAAGTATATAATATATAAGGAAAAATTACCTAGAATAATCCAAACTATTCACGATTTTCCTACAATAATCCCAACTATTGATTAACCATGAATAATCCCAACTTTGAGGGGCATTTTCCTAGAGTAAACCCGGTGACCGGATGACTTGCTATAGTAAGTTTTATTTTTTTTTTTTTTAAAAAAAGATAAATTTAAAAAAAATGTCAAAAAAATGTTTAAATAATGTTCATAAAAAATTTATGATTTTTTTTATTATTTAGAATTTTTTATGTAAATTTTCAAATATATTTTCTAATATTAAATTAATATTTAATTTATTTTTTTGGTGAATTACCTACTATAGCAGGTCATCGGGTTACCCAAGCTTACTCTAGGAAAATACCCCTCAAAGTTGGGATTATTCATGGTTAATCAATAGGTGGGATTATTGTAGGAAAATCATGAATAGTTTGGATTATTCTAGGTAATTTTTCCTATAATATATTATTAGTATTATAACCCGTTTTAGTATAAGTATTATAACCCGTTTTAGTATATAATTAATATATTATTTTTTTTTTTGCAAGGAAAGAGAGGCGATGAAGATGAAACGAATTTTCATGGTTTCTGAATTTTGATTATTTTTCTTAATTAAATTAATAAGTTTTGTCCCGCCTAAATCAGTAAATAACATTTGAGTTTTTATTTTTTTAATTAGGCTAATGCCCACGCTTTTAAGTGAGGGTAATAATGCATATAGCCACTCTTATAAGTGTGGGTAATTTATAACCAAAATTTCATACAGCATGCATTTTCCCACTCTTATATATGAGGTTAATATTCCCACACTTAATAAGCGTGGCTAAATGCAAATGTCTTACCACACTTAATTAAGCGTGGGTAAATAAGTGTGGGTATATGCAACTTTTTTTGTAGTGAAATGGACATGATTGGTTTTTTTCATTGCCAATCACTACAAAAAAAAATTGTAAAGAAATGTAGTTAAATTTTTATTTTTATTTATATACAAAATAAATGATCTAAGAAGTCTTACAATTGGATATAGCACTCAATGGATTGCGTATCTGCACATTCAATTCACCATCTCTTTGATTTTTACTTATAAATTTTGATTGAGATTTTTCTTCATAATTTGAATAAATATCTGTAAAATCAAGCATAATATATAAGTTAAATATGGGAAAGAAATATGCCACAAAATAATAAATACACGCAATTATATATTTATACATACTATAAGTTATACAACATATTGTAAATAATACGTATATTTAAATTTGAAATTAATAATTGTTTCTCACTATGTCTATTTTGAATTGGTGTTCGAAAATTGTCAGCATCATGAACTGTAAATTTGATAAATTACATTATTTCATGAGTAACATATACTATATTAAAATACAATATCCGAAATTGATAGTATATACAAACTTGACAAATACCTTTTGTGATAAGAGTGCATGTTCTTTTTTGTCGTTTCATAGTGAGAATATGTTTTCGCTTAGCGCGTGATATTTTTGCTAAAACATTAGATTCTTCCATTGCTTGCAAAAAAAAAAAAACGACACAAGATATTATAAAATAAAACATGTCAATTATAAGATATCACAAATAAAAGTAGATACTATCTTATATTGCATGGGTTTATATACAAATGCATTTTTTAATGAATGAATAATTGAAACTGAATCTTAAAAAATATATAACACCATAAAAACCAAATAAAGTATTAAACAACAGTAAGTGAATGCAAGAGAAATTAATTAGGTATTACCCAAAAAATAAATGGATATACTCTTTTAACTACATTATATTCCTACTATTAAATGTCCAATTCTTTTATATATTTTAAATAGTTTAAGCAAATCCTAGAAATATGATTAAAAAACATACAACTCGTTTGATATGAGACCATCTTATTATGAGACGGTCCATATAATATTCCATTATTATAATTGATTATTTTAAAATTATAGGTGATTATTAAAATATGTACATGATATGGAATCGACTTAATAATGATAGTCTTCACCATGAGATTGTCTCGTTTAGTAAAATTGCATAAGTCTACAACCTTAGTGGACCAATTCATTTGATAGGACCAAAGTCATAGTCCTAATGTATTCCTTATAAAAGACTATAATAATAACAACATAAATAATAATAATAACGGTCGCGATCACGTGTAACGGGAACGGAAAAAAATCGGTTATCGCGAAACGGGTCCATATATATATATGATTTAATATTAAAAAAATTATTGAAACTAAAAATATTACATATAGTATAACGTTAGAAGGTGAACTACTATATGTATATAGGTGAAATTTACTTTAACTTTTTGTAGAATATTAAAATAGTTAAATTAAATAAAAGTATTTTGACATGCTAAGGAGAAAAAGTAGTCCTAAAGTCCTAATAATGTCAAAACATCTACCACCTACCCTCACAACCAATAGATACTTAACACACTATGTTAATATTATTTTAATAAAAAATAAAGTACAACCCCTTTTAAACTTACAGTACATCTTCAGAATGCTTTCAGTTTTTCAAAGCTCTTTTCACTAAAACTTTCTATTTCTTCTATTCTAAACATCTGAATCCAGCTTCCATGGACAAATTGTATAGTTTATTTCAATATTTCAGCTTTTAAATTGTTATGTAAGTTTTTGTTAGCAGTTTTCTCATTTTAATTTTGTAATTTACCTTGTCAATCGGTGTTAAACGGTCAAACTCGGCCGTGAAAAGTGTTTAGATCTGATTTAGAACGATCATAACGGCCGATAACCGTGTTGATGCGCCGGTTTTCTACCCTACGTTTCAAATCGCAAATTCTCGGAACGGTGTCTTGAAAAACCGTGTCAACTCGGCCGTTCCGAGTCAACTCGGCCGAGTTTTGACACCATGATATTGCATGGTAAATGGTTGGTGAGTTCATGAATTACAATAATAATGTAGTTAAGAATTTAAGTGTCTGATGGTTAACCTCTAGACAATAATGGTTGTTCAATTAGTTATTTGTGGGTCAATGAAGTTAGTGAAAATTTATTTTTTCTTACAACAAAGTCTAATTGGAAAGGATAGAGATCTTTTTTCTTTAATGCATTACTTTGACATTAATGTAGTTGCTTATTAGAAATGGAAGTTGCAAAAGTGATGAAAACTTTTGTTATTTTTGATGTGAAGGTTTTGTTCTAATCAAAATAAAGAGATATAAAAGGGGATCGGAGCAATTCAATAAAGATAAATTGATGCATGTTGAATGTCAATTCATATTGACGACAAAAGATGATGTGCATGCATATAGATCAACAGATCAAGGTGTTTAGATAGAGTAATAATTTCTGAAATGGGTATGTCCTCTACAATCTACATTACTTGTTTCATTTACATTTTTATGTTTTCACCTTTTTTTTAATTATCCTGTTTGTTTTTTCTTTCTTATTCCAATTGTGTACAAATGCCTCCAAAATGACAGACATAAATATTCTAATTGATTTTTGTTAATGATTCATAATACAATCCATTAAAGTATAGTTAATGTTATTATAAATTATTTTTAAAACAAAAAAATTAAACATATCATCTTTATTGTTTGAAGAATGCACAAGTGCAATGCACAAATAAATGAACACAATTGAAATACATAAAAATAATAGATAGGTTTAAGTACACATTACCTGTCAATAAAATGTAGCTGTGACCGTTGATGTGTAAAGACAACAATTGATTTATGATTGTTCAACACTCTCTTTGTTTTTAATTGTTAAGACTGTCATAGAAAGATTTATTATATGACAATTAATTATATTTAACACAATCATATTATATTTCAATTCAATTATATTTAACAATAATTTTTTGATACTATACACTTTGTATTCTTGTCATATGATCTTTCAATTTATTATGGTATATTATAAAAATATTTCAATTATATTTAACAATAAATTTTTTGATACTATGCACTACGTATTTTTGTCATATGATCTTTCAATTTATTAGGTATATTATAAAAATATTTCATTTATATTATAATTTTAGAATGTTAACGTACAATATATAGAATATATTGGTGATACAATATGCCAACTTTAAAGATTTGAATTATAGCCTTAAAATGAATAAAATTATTTAAATATTTTATAGCTTATTATGTAGAGATATTGTTTTATATTAGTTATACTTGTATATTTTATATGATTTTTACAATATAAGAAATACTCCCTCCTATTCACAAGTTTTGTCCACTTTACATTTTGGTTACTATTCACTAATCACTCTTAATTTGTATTTTTCTCTTAATCTATAAAGTAATATATAGTCATGTGGGATCTTATTTTGTTCGTCTCAATGCAAAGATTATTAATATCAAATTTTTATAATTTTTAATTATACACAATTAAAGATATTAAAGATTAAAATGTTGCCTCGGCATGTGTGCAAAATGTAAAGTGGACAAAACTTGTGAATAGGAGGGAGTATTAAATTTAGACATGACCATATAGCACTATTTTATTAGTTGACGTATGATCAATACATAACTTTCACAATTTATTATATTATTATATCCCTTATGTTACAATATTGTTAAAATGTGAATCAATTCAATATTATAGAATATTGGTGATTTGATTTGACTACATTAGTGATCTGAAATATAGCCTTAAAATGAACTAAATCTATGAAATATTTTAGAGTTTAGTAAATAGCATGTTATATACATCATTAACTTATATAATTGTAACATTAAATTATCGCGACGATGAGCCCAATATATTGGAGTCTAGTAAATTACAGCTTGACTACATTTAGGATTATGGTGAAGATTGAATTGGTAGGTTATTAGCTATTTTGTTATAGGATGTAAATTGAAATGCATTGGAATTGTTTTTTCCCCTATTTGACTTAATTGAAAGAATCCCTTCATCATCATATATGTTTTATACCAAGTAGTAGTAACAAACTTCTTTGGACCCAAAGTTGAGTTGTAATTTTTTTAAAATTTGTAATACTATGTGAAACATTTTATTTAAATAAGCATTGAATTAATCTTCTAACAATTTTTTAATTACATTAAAATGCTCCTAATAATTTTAATAATATAGCATGTATAGTCACAAACTATATAATATAAATCATACATTCTAATAAAATTCTTGGGAAATGACAAATGTCAATGTAAGAGAAAGTGTGTCATTTGTAATTTTTCTATTGGTTAAAAGCTAACAAATTTCTTTCTTCAATTAATACTGCCTAATATGCATTGATGTTTCAATCTATAATACATTAATGCTTGCTTAATTTAAGAAATAATTTATTAGGATATTATAATTAATTTAAGGAATAATTTATTAGACCATAAATAATTTCTGAACTTATGGTATTTGAATTATTTTTGTATCAAATGTCACAATTTTTAATTTGCCTAAATGAATGCAATCAAAGATAACAAATTATTTCTCACATGGAATAATCAAATTAATTAATCATATCATATCATACATTCTAATAAAATTCTTGGGAAATGACAAATGTCAATGTAAGAGAAAGTGTGTCATTTGTAATTTTTCTATTGGTTAAAAGCTAACAAATTTCTTTCTTCAATTAATACTGCCTAATATGCATTGATGTTTCAATCTATAATACATTAATGCTTGCTTAATTTAAGAAATAATTTATTAGGATATTATAATTAATTTAAGGAATAATTTATTAGACCATAAATAATTTCTGAACTTATGGTATTTGAATTATTTTTGTATCAAATGTCACAATTTTTAATTTGCCTAAATGAATGCAATCAAAGATAACAGATTATTTCTCACATGGAATAATCAAATTAATTAATCATATCATCATATCATATCATATCATATTATATCATACATTCTAATAAAATTCTTGGGAAATGACAAATGTCAATGTAAGAGAAAGTGTGTCATTTGTAATTTTTCTATTGGTTAAAAGCTAACAAATTTCTTTCTTCAATTAATACTGCCTAATATGCATTGATGTTTCAATCTATAATACATTAATGCTTGCTTAATTTAAAAAATAATTTATTAGAATATTATAATTAATTTAAGAAATAATTTATTAGACCATAAATAATTTCTGAACTTATGGTATTTGAATTATTTTTGTATCAAATGTCACAATTTTTAATTTGCCTAAATGAATGCAGTCAAAGATAACAGATTATTTCTCACATGGAATAATCAAATTAATTAATTGTTATATTTATTAAACTAAATTAAGTAAATTAAGTAATCTAATAAATTGCATTTAATCTTGACCAATATCTCTACCATTAAATTATCTTTGACTATTATTTATTTATGGCTAAATTGAGTAAATTATTAAATATATATCGCATAAATCGCATCATGTATTCTAGACAATTTTTAATATTACAAATTTAATTTATACATATATTGTAAAAATTGAGTAATTTACGAGTACATAATATCTCAGGCTTTATTTTTTTAATTAATATATTTATATTCATATATGCCGATGCTAAAAAACCGTGCATTGCACGGGATTCTATACTAGTATCATATAAAATAGCTCAAAACTCAAAATCATACTCCATGATATTAAATACCATAACACAAGTCCTCACTTAGAAAAAGTACAAAAAAAAAAACAAATACAAAACTAATATTAAGAAACAATAGTATTGAAAGAGATTGTTGTGGTTCAAATTTTTTCCCTTTTTATCTCGACAATCCTCTTTGTTGTTGATTGCATATCTTCAACTCTTTCTTCGGTCATTGCCGTGAAATTCCTTTTAATTGGAGTTATTGAGCTACTATCGTCAACAATTGATTCAACTTCCTATGATAATTAAACACTTGTTATTATTCAAACAATCTTAAAATGGCATATTAAGGTAATCGATTTTAGATTTAATGATTATAAAAAATCTTAAAATGGCATTGATATACAAACCACTAAAACATCAGTTCACCTTATCATGATCATTGGAGACTGAAGTAGTCATTTCAGTTGTAGTTTCAATGTCATTGCTATTTGATATCGCCAGTCTTGGTTCATTTCCGACTATGATTTTATTAAAAAAAATATTGTAAAGATAAATAATTTTTTATATACTGTTATATATTTAAACAACATATGTATGTCTACTAACCTTGTATTTGTCACAGAATTTAGATATATCAATTTTGCATCATCACTCATCCTACTAACAGTATATGATCTACTGCCTCTCTTGATATTATATAAATCATTCACTTTAACGATGAAGAGATATGTCTTTTGTATAAAGAAATTCAATTCAGCTGGAAAAGTATCAACATCTTCCGATTGAAAAATGATTATTTTTTATTAATTTCTATTATTAATAAAATCACTTTCATCAATATTAAAAAAAATTAATATTCCAAAAATACCTTTGCTTGTTTTTCTCTTATCTCATTTGCAGAGACAACCAATTCCTTTCTAACTTGAGTATCGAATAATAGAAATGTAGCCTTCGCCTCAGCATCATCACCTTAACAAATATGTTGTACCTAAAGAATAATAATAATTTTTTCATAGGTTGTTTTCATAATGTAATTATATAATGTGTAGATAAATTTACCTTGGATATGCTATTTCGAATTTGGATTTGCACGTTCGACAAAACATTGACCCTTGTTCATCAGTACAAATGCTTTCAAAACACTTGTTGCATGAATTGTAGTACCATGGGTGATCCGGGTCTATGGCAACAATGGTTGCTAATGTAAGAAAAGTCCCGCCCTATTAAAAGTTTATTTTGGATGCAAAACACGTTAATAAATAACTATTATACTAATAGATTTAGAATTTAGTTGTGTTATAACCTTTTCCAACTTAGCAAGGTCACTTAGTGAAACTTTAGCATATGAATTTAGAAAGATATCTTCAGCACTTTTCAATCCTTTATCAGCAACTTCAGTTAGCATATTTGAACTCTCGCCTTTGGCTTCTTTCATCCTACCATTTAATCAATAGGGATATTCTACCTGGTAAGCACCAGGTATAACGAAATTCACAAACTAGCTATTCTTGTTTGCAATTCTACCAAATAGCACTCAACTTATGCAAATTCATCTGCCGTAGCTATATTAGCCTAAAAACGTTAGATTTACCGTTAAGTGGTGAATTTACATAATTGCCCTTGTTTTATTTGTTAAATAGTGGTCTTCTTCCTTCTTGGTGCTCTCTTTTCCTTTGAATGCTCCATTGATGCAACGATTCAAGCTTCTTCATAATAGACAAGACACGAACAAGTGCCATTTTCATTTAGTCATTTCATCGAAATGGTTTCTGGCATATCACCCAAGAGGTAATTTGAACTAAGTTCAATAACAGTAAGAGATTTGCAAGACTGGAAAGAGGGATTATTGCCTGATATGCCACAAGAAGATGCAGAAAAGTTGCTTAGTAATGGTAAAGACCAGAGCTTTGGTGGAAGTTTACCACCCAGCTCAGGGTTATTGGAGACATTGAAGTACTCAAGCTTAGGAGCTTGATTAATATCTTCAGGAATACCCCCTGTCAGCTTGTTATGGTAAAGACAAGATGAACAAACACACCAAATTGTTTCCCAGAAAGTTCTCCAGCTAGACCTCTTCTTGATAAGTCCAACCGCATTTCAGATTAAAATGACTGAATGAAAATGGCACTTGTTCGTGTCTTGTCTATTATGAAGAAGCTTGAATCGTTGCATCAATGGAGCATTCAAAGGAAAAGAGAGCACCAAGAAGGAAGAAGACCACTATTTAACAAATAAAACAAGGGCAATTATGTAAATTCACCACTTAACGGTAAATCTAACGTTTTTAGGCTAATATAGCTACGACAGATGAATTTGCATAAGTTGAGTGCTATTTGGTAGAATTGCAAACAAGAATAGCTAGTTTGTGAATTTCGTTATACCTAGTGCTTACCAGGTAGAATATCCCTAATCAATAAAAGCAACTTAATTGCAATTTTATGAATAAAATTGACTTATTTATATGATTATAATTAGTATTTAGTATTCCTTTCTTTGAATGCATGAATTTCTGAAATGTCTGCATTGATTAGCAATCTTGACGTGAACATTGCATTAGTGACACTAATTAAGCCTATTACACAAATATAACTTATGCATTAATTTTTTCATAATCAAAATTTGTGGAATTTTCATAACAGATACTTTACATAATTAATAATTAATAGATCTAAATAATAAAAAAATATCATGGGTTATTAGCTTTAAAATATTTTTACCTTGCCATATCTTAATTTTTGCAAATCGAAGTGCAATTGTGAATGTTTGATTTGTCTCATGTTTTGATATGTAGTCAGATACTTGTTGAGCATAAGTCTCCCATAACTTACATGTCAAATGGTTATTCCTGTACAAAGTTGTTAAAATCGCGATTCTACTTAGAATCGTTTTGAGAGGTAGAATCGAATCAGTAGAATCGAATCGTAGAATCGTACGATTCTACAAATGAACTTAAATATATATAAAATATCTAGTTTCTTATCATTATTGTCATATTTAAAAGTTTAAATAAATGAATTATAGTGTCTTTGACTTTAGTTTTAAGAACATAATGAAAACTTTTTAATAATTAGTTTAAAATCTTCATACCGATTAAGAAATTTGTTCTTTAAAAGTTTTGATGATGGAAAATTTGAAATTTATGTGTATATGTGAAAGAGATTAGTAAAAGATGGTACATAAGAAAAATTAAAAATAATTCATATTAAATTAGTAGAATCGGATCGTTAAATCGTAGAATCGTAGAAACGTGTTATGATTCTACCTCTAAAATTTTTATTCTAACTAGAATCGTAAGATTCTACAACTTTAAGATTCTATCTGCGATTCAAATCGTTCACTTGTTTTTGAATCGTAAAATTGTAACACCACGTAATTTCCGAGCTCTTGTACAAAACCAAAACCGTAAAAGACGGGAGGAAATTCGAGTGTTACATAAAAGAAAAAGGAAAAAGAATTTTGATAAACGTTAATGATTAACTTTAAAGATGTGAGTAGAAATTTCGGCAGCATCTACCTTAAAATTGTGCGCCTTTTATAGAAGAACAAAAGTTATTTAATATATATACAAAAAGAGGACATGTGCCTCAAACCAAAAACATAAACAAATTTAAATACAATGTAACTACATCTAACGTCAAAATAAAAGTAGCATTGCACGCTTCAACGTTCTCACTCATCCCCCCATATGCAATGCATACAAGCTTCATCACCTGTAATGTCTATCAATGATGTCCCCGCTGCTCAACGTAAGATCATAAACCAACGCGTCATAGCAGGGCCATCAAAGACGAGCCATCAACAAAGAAAACAAACAGTACACGTCAGTATTAAACATCATATCATAATAAGGCATAATTAGCATCAATAAAATATATCATAATATGAGGGTGATTTCACAACACTCCAAGTGTCAATCGTAACCACTGAACATCAGTTCCTACTTCCCACTGTCAATTCCATTCTCTTCACTTCTTTTCGACTTCATAACTTTTCGGTATCACTTGAACCAAGAGTTTAACCACTTTTCAAATACTTATATATATATATATATATATATATATATATATATATATATATATATATATATATATATATATATATATATATATATATATATATATATATATGTGACTAGAGGCCACCATATTGGGGTTTGCAAGACCCACATGGCCACACCTCGACCAAAGGGCGGTGACGGGCCATACCGGCGCCCAATGGTAAAGTATGAACATACCCCCGTACAGCGACCATATATAGATGATCCTACCTCCGGGAACTAAAGCCACTGGGGTACCAAACCAGTGGAGCCAGCATACCTAACGTATGTGACTAGAGGCCACCATAGGGTTTGCAAGACCCATATGGCAACACCTCAACCAAAGGGCGGTGACGGGCCATACCGGCGCCCAATGGTAAAGTATGAACATACCCCCGTACAGCGACCATATATTGATGATCCTACCTCCGGGAACTAACCCACTGGGGTACCCTAACCAGGGGAGCCACAATAATCCAACAGATCTGCTATCTTATCAATAAGGGACTCCTTCCCATCACAACCAACAAGTTTCTTACTCCATCACTAAGGGATTTATTCCCATTTCATTTCACCTTATTCAATACTGTTGGCCCATTTGAGTTTTGATGATGACTTAACAAATTATAAACAAACAAAGTATTTTAGAGATTGTTTTGTAGGTAATATATCCGATTATTGTAATCGTCGATGGTACCTAAGGACTGGTCAATGGCAATCGTACAAGTCAAAGTCAAAGTCAACAAAGTCAAAGTCAGTAGAGAAGGTCAATGAGGAAGTCAAGAGTAGAATCCAAGTCTACTGTTCCTGATATTGATAAACTGATGAATGTTGCAGATAGAGACAGTACGTTGTTCCTCTAGAATCCGGTCAGAGGAGAAGTCAACAAAATTAATTTAGAAAAAGTCTTGAATTTATTTTTCTATATTTTAGTTTTGTTGTACAGTTAACAACTTAGAAAGCACAAGGAATTAACTAAAGAATTAAAATAACTAACTCCTAAAAAGTCTCTTGAAGATGGCTATTTTTAGCTAGAGTCAAAGATTGACTTTGAATAACCACCAAGGTAGTTATTCATATTGCTCACGGTCAATGCCCACTAATCCCTTATCTATAGATTATGGGTTTATGGCATAACTTGTTCTAAAAAGATTATAAAATCATTTTTCTAACCGGCACAATTTCTTTTGGTGATCAACATTGAGAGAAAATCAATTTCCGAAAAATTGTGCCCAAATTTCGTGAGATTCAAGATTCAAGAAAAGGAAAATATTGAGTGTTCTTAATCGAAAATTAATTCCAAAATATTTCCTTGTGCTATCTTTGTGTGTTCATCCAATTTAGAGAATTTATCTTGTATGGGTTTTTGAGAGAATTTGTAATTAGACTTGGGTAAGTCTAAGGGGGAAGTGAGAAAGAGAAGCGAGAAAGAGAAGAGAGAAAGAGAAGGAGAATCGAGAAAGGGAACAAGAAAGAAACCGAGAAGAGAAGGAGAAGGAGAAGGAGAATTATTTTGCGTAATAGAGAATTGAATTACATAAAATATTAGAGAAGAGAAATCCCTAGAGGGTCGTGGTTCTTATTCCCACGTTAAATTCTTTGTGTTTCTTTAAGTTTTCTTTTATTTTGTTTTGAGTATTTTCTTTATTCATAATTCCGCAAGAAAAGGGCAAAAATACTCTAACGGGAACAGGTAACAATTCACCCCCCCTCTTGTTACACTTCATTGTCTCTATACGTTTCTACAATTGGTATCAGAGCCCTGTTCCTCATTTAATCAGGAAACCCTGAGAGCCGTATCTTGGTACTTTAGAGATGATGAAAATGAACGAGCGTATGGAAGAAGGGTACTCTACACAGAGACCACCAATGTTCGATGGCAAATTCTATACCTATTGGAAAAACAGGATGGAGATCTTCATCAAAGCCGAAAACTATCAAGTTTGGAGAGTCATTGAAGTTGGAGATTTTGAGGTAACTACTACCAACTCCATCAACGAGACTGTTCCCAAACCAATCACAGAATATGAGAAAGAAGATTTTCAAAAAATGGAAATGAACGCTCTTGCTATTAAATTGCTTCATTGTGGGCTTGGTCCTAATGAACACAATCGCATTATGGGTTGCAAATCAGCAAAACAAATTTGGGATCTGCTGGAAGTTACCCATGAAGGTACAAGCGAAGTCAAGCGTTGCAAGATTGACTTACTCATGTCCAAATATGAAAGATTTGTTATGGAACCTAAAGAAAGCATTCAAGAAATGTTTACTAGGTTTACGAACATCACAAATGAGTTAGTCTCCCTTGGAAGGCTTATTCCATCCGATGAACAAGTGCGAAAGATCCTAAGAAGCCTACCTCAAGATGATCGTTGGAGAGTAAAGGTCACAGCCATTCAAGAATCTAAAGATTTTACAAAGTTTAATCTGGAAGAGTTGGCTGGTTCCCTGATGACTCATGAATTACATCTGGGAACAGCTGACAGTTCCAGGAACAAAGGTCTGGCTCTGACAGCAGACGATCAAGAAAATTCAAAAACTGATGAGGAAGAGGCAGCAATGCTGGTACGTAGATTCAAGAAGTTCTTCAAGAACAACAGATATAAAAATCAAAGAAACTACAAAGAAAAAGGAACTTCTAAATCCAAAACATATGAATGCCACAAATGTGGAAGTACCGAGCACTTCATAAAGGAATGCCCACTATGGAAGGATGAGAAAGCTAAAGGGAAAGCAAGAGAAACAGGAAGACAACCAACAAAGGGAAATTTCAACAAAACCGATTTCCGCAAAGCCATGATAGCTGCATGGGGAGAGTTCGAAAGTGAAGCCGAAACCGAAGCCCCCGTGGAAGAAGAAGTGGTAGCTAACCTCTGTCTCATGGCTACTCATGACGATACATCTAAAGGGAAAGAGGTACTGTCTCCTGATCCATTTTCTGATTATTTATTTAAATTGGATAAACATAGATTAGTTAAAATGATTTTAGAATCTCACGAAAATTTAGAAAAACAAACCGCCATCACTCTCAAAACTGAAAAAGACCTTAAAGCATGTAAAGACCAAATATCCTACCTTAACTCATTTAGATCCGATGTGCAAAATCGATTCTTTGAATTGCTTGATAATAATGTGATGTTAAAAGAAGCCTTAGAAAAAGTTAAAGAAGAAAACATCATGTTAAATATTGAATTGAATCAATTTGAGCAATTTGAAATGGAAGTAGATTATGAGACTAAGAAAGAAATTCAATGTGTACTCTTTCAAATGAGATCCGATCTAAAATCCTCCTTAAAAGAAAACGATCGTCTTAAGCTTGAATTAAATTCAAGAGATAAAGGGAAAACTAGAGAAGTTCCCAAATGGATTCTTAATGCTAGAACTAAAGGAACCGAAGGTCTAGGATATGATAAAAATGACAAAAAGAAAAAGGTCTATGTTGATCTCCCAAGTAACAAAGTCTGTTCCTTTTGTGGCAAAACCGGGCACCTGAAACATCAATGTTTAAAAAGGGAACAGCACAACAAAACGAACCAAATATACGTCGATAGAGTTTGGATTAAGAAATTTAATTCTTGTTTAATCGACACGGAACCCAAGGATGGCTGGGTTCCACCCTCTAACAACTAAGTTCGTTTTGCAGGTTCTAGTGAGGGGGAACAGCTCATGGTATCTCGACAGTGGCTGTTCCAAGCACATGACAGGCGATAGATCAAAATTTCTCTCACTAGAAGCCTATGATGGAGGAACTGTGACCTTTGGCGACAATATGAAGGGTGAAATCATTGCAAAAGGCAAGATAGGAAGGTCAAGTTCCCACGCAATAGACAACGTATTTTTGGTCGAGCATTTGAAACACAACCTTTTAAGTATTTCTCAATTTTGTGACAAAGGTAACTCTGTAAACTTTACTTCTGAGAAATGCATGATTTCTAGGAACGACACAGGTGACATCATTCTGGAAGGAATTAGAAAAGGGAACACCTACGTGGTGGACCTGCACACTGTTCCTAAAACCAGTTTAACATGTCTGAGTGTTATAGAAGATGTCCCTCTACTTTGGCATAAAAGATTAGGTCATGCTAGTTTTCATTGCTTAATACTTTACGTACTAAAGACCTAGTAAGAGGATTACCGTCCCTAAAATTTCAAAAGAATGAAGTATGTGATCCATGTGCCAAAGGAAAACATGCAAGGTCATCTTTTAAAACTAAAAATGTCGTGACCACATCAAGACCACTTGAATTAATTCATATGGATCTTTGTGGACCTATGAGAATCCAAAGTCGCAGCGGTAAGCGATATGTTTTTGTAATAGTTGATGATTACAGTAGATTTACATGGACTTTATTCTTATCTAGCAAAGATGAGGCTTTTGATGAATTTGTTGCATTCGCTACAAAAATTCAGAAATCTAGTAACAATCAACTAGTCCACATAAGATCAGATCATGGTAAAGAATTTGAAAATTCAAAGTTTATGGATTATTGTAATGAGCATGGTTTAAGTCATAATTTCTCCGCGCCTAGAACACCACAACAAAATGGTGTTGTTGAACGTAAAAATAGAACCTTAGAAGAAATGGCTAGAACTATGTTAATTGCTAGTGGTTTACCTAGAAATTTTTGGGCCGAAGCCGTCAATACTGCTTGTTATATATTAAACCGAGTTTTAATAAGACCAATCACTTCTAAGACCCCCTACGAATTATTTAAAGGAATTAAACCTAATATTTCATATTTTCGAGTCTTTGGATGTCGATGTTTTGTGCATGTTAATGGAAAACGAAATTTAGGTAAATTTGATGAAAGAAGTGATGAAGCAGTATTTCTTGGCTATTCATCTCATAGTAAAGCATATAGAGTTTACAATAAGAAAACAATGTGTGTTGAAGAATCTGTTCACATTATATTTGATGAGACTAAATTTATGACAAGTGAACAAGAAACAAGTGATTTCAAGATAGGTCTTGCGGATCTGGAAGATGATGAAAATATACACAAGGAGCAAGATCCAGTAGAACAGCAACAAGGTCAGAATGTTGAACAAAATCAAGAACAGGAACCACAGGCAGATCAGGAACAGCCTGCAGTTCCAAATCCAGAAATTCAAACAGAAGCACAAGAAGAAAGAATAGAAGTTGAACCAAATCAGAACCAAGTCAGTGAACCAACTTCCACATCTGTCCCCACAAGAGACTTTGTTCCAAGACCGTGGAAACATCATAAGTCACATCCACTAGAATTGATTATAAGCGACATGAACAAAGGCACACAAACAAGGGGACAAATGAGAAACTTTTGTGCACACTTTGCTTTTCTATCAACTATGGAACCCAAGAATCATGTAGAAGCTTTGCAAGATTCGGATTGGGTGGTAGCTATGCAAGATGAATTAAACGAGTTTGAAAGAAACAAAGTGTGGCACTTAGAAGCAAAACCGAAGAACAAGAAGATTATTGGACTTAAATGGGTTTTCAGGAACAAGCTGGATGAACACGGCATAATCGTTAGAAACAAAGCAAGGTTGGTGGTAAAAGGTTATAATCAACAGGAAGGTATTGACTATACTGAAACTTTTGCTCCCGTAGCTAGATAAGAAGCTATTAGAATTCTTATTTCATTTGCTGCTTTCATGAATTTTAAATTATATCAAATGGACGTAAAATGTGCATTCTTAAATGGGTTTCTAGAAGAAGATGTATATGTTGAACAACCACCTGGCTTTGAAAACCCAATTTCTCCGGATCACGTCTACAAGCTTGATAAAGCTCTTTATGGGCTAAAACAGGCACCTAGACAATGGTACGAGAGATTATCTAAGTTTTTGATTGAAAATAAGTTCATACGTGGTAAGATTGATAAAACCTTATTCTTTAAAAATAAAGGTTCGAATATATTAGTTGTTCAAATATATGTTGATGATATTATTTTTGGTGCTACAAATGAATCGTTATGTAAGGAATTTGCTGACCTAATGAGTAATGAGTTTGAAATGAGCATGATGGGAGAATTAAACTTCTTCCTTGGTTCGCAAATTAAACAAACTGCTAACGGTATCTTTATTCATCAACAAAAATATATAAAAGAACTTCTAAAGAAATATGGACTAGATAGTGCTAAGACAAACCATACACCCATGGCCACTAACATTAGGTTAGATGAAGACTCTAACGGAACTAGTGTTGACCAAACGATGTATAGAGGCATGATAGGATCCCTACTATATCTAACAGCTAGTAGACCCGATATATCCTTTAGTGTTGGCTTGTGTGCTAGATTTCAATCAAATCCTAAAGAATCACATCATACGGCAGTTAAAAGAATTCTTAGATATCTAAAGGGAACAGATGACTTATCCTTATTTTATCCTAAAAGTGATGTCTATGACTTGAAAGGGTATAGTGATGCAGATTACGCAGGTGATCTTGTAAATAGAAAAAGCACTTCAGGAATGGTACAGTTTCTTGGATCTTGTTTGGTATCATGGAGTTCCAAGAAACAGAAAACAGTAGCTTTATCCACGGCAGAAGCTGAATATGTAGCAGCAGCAGCCTGCTGTTCCCAAATGCTCTGGATTAAACAACATCTAAGAGATTTTGGTATTAAATTTGAATGTGTTCCTATTTATTGTGATAATACTAGTACTATTTGTATTTCTAAAGATCCGGTGCATCATTCTAGAGTTAAACATATTCATATTAGACATCATTTCCTTAAGGATAACGTAGAGCATAAAAATATTATTGTTAAACATGTCAATACTAGTGATCAAGTTGCAGATATAATGACCAAACCGCTTCCAAGAGAACAATTTGAAAAGATGAGGTTGGAGCTAGGTATGATCAAGCTTCACTAACGTTTAATTGCTAGTATTCCTCCTCAAGACATCTTGAAAAATCGGAAGGGTTCAATCAACCACAACAACCAAGATTGTTTATTCAATCATTGCGAGATTTGGGTATGCTTCTATTTAAATTTATGTCTTAAACTTTATCTTGATTGCTTGCATGTTTGAACTAATTAGACCAAGTAGCATAACTCATTTTATATTATATATTTTATTACCCACATATTATAAATTATTTTAAAAATACAAAAATATTTTATTTTCCACAAATTCCAGCATTTTCTTTATTTTAATTTATTTCGGTGAACCAACATCATTTTATGAAATGGAAGACGGATCATCGAGGTGTTTCGGAAAGTAGTTATCTAAATTGACATATTCAACGAACGAAACTTAATAACCAACCTTACACCTCCTAAAACCGTCGTAAAGGAAGTTGTGCAAACTCTTTTCATAACCGTTCCATCACTCCCTTTATAACCCTTACAATCACGTCACATCCATCACAATACCCATCATTACCAAAGTAAAACTCCTTCTTTAATTTACCAAAACCGTCAAACATTCACTCTTATCTCTCTCAATTTCTTTCCTTCATCCCTACCAAACAAACACCATGAAATCGCCAAGATTATCGTCAATGAGCAAAGGAAAAAGCCCTAAATTCATCCAACCCGAGCCTTTACAGGTAATTCATCCTTCACCCACTGAAATTCCACAATCTTCTTCTCAAAAACGCCAAAGATCAACCACTCCTAAACCCATGCAAGGAGGCACAAAGAAAACCCACTCAAAAGGAACTTCATCTAGTCGACCAGTAAAGAGGGCCAAGCAAGTGGACCCTGATAGTGCTGAGGAAATTTCCAAAGAAATGTCGGTTGGTTTTGGACTCGACAAGTACTGGTATGAGACGACTTCTTTCCCTCAATTGCATGCGATCTTGAGTAATCAAGGATGGGAGGTACTTATGTATGACTTATCTTGCAATTCAATGTATCCATATTTGATGCGAGAATTTATAAGAAATTTTTCGATTGATAATGGTGTATGTTCGAGCATTGTGAAGGAGATTAAGATTGAATTCAATAGTTTGATGCTAGGTGAATGGTTTGGGGTACCTGCTGTAGGTTTCGACACATATTATGTTGGATCAAAGATAGTTTTTTTCAGGCATTAATGAAAAAACCGTGCTAAAGTTTTTAGGAATTAATGATAAAAAACGTTTTAGTCACAACTCTCTGTGTCCACTTCATAAATTATTGTATAACATTGCTAGGAGGTTTATTTTGCCTCGGAGGTCAAAGCGTAGTGAAGTGAATTTAAGGGATGCTACTTTGATTTACTGTTTAGCAAATCATATAAAAATCAATTTTCCTTCTTTAATGATTTCTCATTTGGCCGATTGTGTTGAGAAGAAAACGATGATTGGATATGGTGGCTTGTTAACCCATATATTTAAAAAGTTTGGTGTGCCTCTTGAAGGCCTAGAATTTCCTATGAGTGGTAATAACAAAATAGGTGCAAAGTGTCTTAACAACTTGCATCTTGTATTAAATGAAAAGGGAATTCTAGAGGATGCTGCGGATGATGTTGAGTATGTTAGTTCCGATGAGGAACAAAAGGAAGGTGAAACAGAAGTAGAAGGGGAGAATGTAGAGAATGTAGAGCAGGACACTGTTCCCACTGCCACCACTGAGGCAGAAACAGAACAGGAAGAAGGGGAAACAGTGACTCAGGGGGAAGCGGTTAGTAAGGGGGAACAAGTTGGGGAAGAAGAAAAAGAGGAATTAGTGGATGAACAATCTAGTTCAGAGGATGAGGACCTCAATGTGCCTCTCAAGAATATTAGGAAATCATCCAAGAAATCTTCGTGCCTTAATGATGATATTGCCTCTCCAACCCCACCATCACCAAAGCCAAGTTCACCTATACCACCATCACCGATAGCAACTACTCCACCACCATTTACTTCACCACCATCACCTTTACACACTGGTTTTGATGATCCCACTACTATCCCTCCTCCTCCAATTACTCTTGCTCATGTCCATTCTACACTACTTGATATGCAGTCTCAACTATGTGCTCTTCAAAGTGAAGTTCGTGTCTTACTCTCTACTATTGCTGAGCAACTCACCGAAATGGAATCACGTCTTGGTGCGAAGCTTGACACGGTGGAAGTGCAGACTGAATTTGTTGATGAGGAGACTGCTGGCTGATCCCTCCTGCTTCTATTTTCAATTAAAAAAAATTGATGATTGGTTGGTCCATTTTATTTGTAATTCTAAACAATGACTTTCTTTTGTTTTTGTTAAATGTACCAGCTGGGGTACGAAACAATTTCTATTTTGTTTATGCTACTAACCCACTACTTTTCATCCTTTATTTCATCATTGCTTTCTTATGCCATGGTCTAATATGTTTGCTTGCATGCTTTCTCGATTTATGTTTGGGCATTTATTTTCTTAGTTTGCTGCTTTACTATCTTAATTTATCTAACGCTTGCCTTAGAGCTATGATTTGATTCATATCCCTACTTTTTGATTGATGCCAAAAGGGGGGAAGAGTAGCAAACAAACTTAAATGAATGCTTGTGAGTGCTTATGTTTTTTGCTTGATCTTGATAGTTGTTTCTCTGTTTGTGTTGTTTTAACTTACTGTTTGGAGTTGCAAACAATAGTTATATAGTTAATATTTGAATATCACTTTGTTTTACCTTTGATTCTTACAACTCAAGATTTTCTTGAATTACTTAATTAGAATTACTTGATTTGTTGTGTCTCTTAATTTTTAATTTTATGTCTTTAAGTTTCTTAATTATTATGTTTTTGGTATTTATGTTTATGTTTTGTTTCAAGTTTTAATTTTAAAAATATTGAAAAATTTGAAGTCATGCTTAATCACATGATTTTCGCCAAAAATATTTTAGAAGTAATATGCTTGCTTTAGAATTTGGTAAATTACTTGTAACGATTTAATTTACTAAATATGTTTGAACTTGTGATTAATCTCTAACATGTTCAAAAGTTATTAGTTTTACTCTTTCTTTTAACAAAAGTTTGTTTATAAGTTTTGTCATCATCAAAAAGGGGGAAGATTTGTTGTGCCCATTTGAGTTTTGATTGATGACTTAAACAAAATTATAAACCAAACAAAAGTATTTTAGAGATTGTTTTTGTAGGTAATATATCCGATTATTATAATCGTCGATGGTACCTAAG